>CM067320.1:4567051-4709551 GCA_034231615.1 Meghimatium bilineatum | reverse complement strand
CCCCAAAAAAAAAATGCATATATGTACACATTATGATAATAAATGCGCAGCTAATGGAAACAATACATATCCCTCCGTACATATAACATGACACGACATGAAAAACGAATCGGTGTCTACATTAGTATAGTGTCAATAAGAGACATCATCACAAGTGGGTTCTGATTTGATTTATCTTCAATTTTCGACATAACTTGACACATATGACTGGAATAGTGCAACTGGAACTGTTATTTAATAAAGTATTTATTCGGCAAAGATAAATCAATCAATAAATTATTATCAAAGATAAATCAATCAATAAATTATTATCAAAGGTAAATCAATCAATAAATTATTATCAAAGGTAAATCAATCAAAAAATTATTATCAAAGGTAAATCAATCAATAAATTATTATCAAATAGAACTCCAACTCTGACCTACAGCCGGTAGTATTCCAGATGCAAGGTCAGTGTTTCAAGCTCTCCAGTCTGGAAAACTAACAGACTTGCAAAAACTACTTAATGAATTGTCTTACCAGTATAGGGTAACCATGCAGTGGATACCCTCTCACTGTGGAATACCAGGAAATGAAAAAGCAGATAAACTGGCTAAGGAAGGTGCTGCCGAAGACTAACCAGATGCACCTACTATCAGAAAAAAACAGATGATCAAGTCAATAAGAAAGCCACAAACACCAACACAAGATGACTATCACATTATGAACAGATCAGAACAAATTATAATTCTACGCATCAGAACAGGACACAACCGACTCCGCAGTCACATGTATACAAAGTTCAAGATTATCAACACGGCCATGTGTACACGTGGACAGGCAGCACAGAGTGCCACACATAGGCCTATACTTCAAGAGTGTTCTGAGCATAAAACGCCGAGGCAGACATATTGGCCAGAGGAAACAACACTGGAATCAAAACTCTATGGGACACTGTATGAACTACAAAAGACAGTGAGTTGTAATTAAGGAGACAGAATTACAGATATAGACATGTTTCAAGTGAACGAAAGAAGAAGAAATTATCAAAGATACATCATTCGATTAATTATGAACACAGAAAATCATTTGATAAAATATCACAGATAAATCAATAGGGATATCTGTACTATAATGGTTAATCTATGACCTTCGGCAATATAAGACCTATTGGCTAATGGAAAATCCAGCCTTCCAAAATATTCATGTGACTATTCCTGTGATTTTATCATTGAAGTATAATCATTGAATGACCAATGAAAATTACGGGAATAGTCAAATAAGTCATTGAAAAAAAGTAATATGTCCATGTCATTAGCAGTGAGGTGGAGAGTACTCAGAGCTATATAACAGATTCTAACACATGGATGCGAGTCTTGGACAATAAATAAACGGGATAGTGGAAATTTAGACAACCTAAAGATGTGGTTCTATAGAAGAATGCTGAGAATACCATATACAGCTGGAAAGACTACAAAAGAATACTGAAAGTATTTCGTACTAGACCGACCAACGAAATTCACGGAAATAATAAAAAAATCAGCCTTTCAGTCACGTTTAATTTCTGTTCTGAGGTTTTTCGATCTCTGCTACACTATACCCTGCTTATCTCGTGATATTTCTCGTCCCACTTGTATCTCTGCGACACTATATCCTGCTTATCTCGTGATATTTCTCGTCCCACTTGTATCTCTGCGACACTATATCCTGCTTATCTCGTGATATTTCTCGTCCCACTTGTATCTCTACTACACTATTTCCTGCCTATCTCGTGATATTTTTCTAACGACATTCATTTAACGGTTTCCCCAATTTTCATAGGATGTCGACATAAAGTGACCAATGAAAACACCGGAAAAGTCAAACGCGTTACTTTAGAAGTACAGTTACCATTAGCTGGTAGGACTGCATGATCGTGACCCTTGGCAATATAAGGCCAGCGAGCAGAACTACAACATGCCTTCTACATCATGTTTTCAACCGTGTGTTGCCGGGGCCATAAAGGGGAACAAAATAGAGCGATATTATTACCTTCTACGTCGCAAGACGAGACTAAGGAGAATATGGGGTGTAGGTGGCTATCCCATCCCATATGGGGTCGATGGTAGTCACGAAAGTCGGGTGTGTCAAGTAGAAAGGCACAGATATCACAGTACTGATGTAAATCATGACAATGTGCATTCCGTTCTTCAGACTAAAATCCTGATGATGTGCAGGAGTTTGAGAACCACTGCAGAAATCATCCTGTTTTCGATGATCCTGTGTATGTCGTTGATTGGCACTGGCAGGTCACACGGTACATAACATTAGCAATAATAGTAAGATACATAAACCCGTCTGGGTCATAGGGGTGATGCCACACTGGATACAATACCGCAGACAACTCTACAAACTCCGCTACGCTCAGTCATTCGAAACGTGTAGAATAATCACTCCCAGTCCATTCCTTGATGTTATCTATCATTTTTTCTTTGGTCCCTCTTTTCCTTCTACCCTCTACTGTACCTTGCAAAATAATTTTAGAATGCGAGTCGTGTCTCGTTGCATGTCGAAATCATACACGTTTACGCCGAGTCACCATTGCCAAATACAAAGTTTACGCCATGTCACCACTGCCAAATACAAAGTTTACTGCATGCCACCACTGCCAAATACAAAGTTTACGCCATGTCACCACTGCCTAATACAAAGTTTACGCCATGTCAACACTGCCAAATACAAAGTTTACGCCGAGTCACCACTGCCAAATACAAAGTTTACGCCGAGTCACCACTGCCAAATACAAAGTTTACGCCGAGTCACCACTGCCAAATACAAAGTTTACGCCGAGTCACCACTGCCAAATACAAAGTTTACGCCGAGTCACCACTGCCAAATACAAAGTTTACGCCGAGTTACCACTGCCATATTCAAAGTTTACGCCATGTCACTACTGCCAAATATAAAGTTTATGCCGAGTCACCACTGCCAAATACAAAGTTTACGCCATGTCACCTCTGCCAAATACAAAGTTTACGCCGAGTCACCACTGCTAAATACAAAGTTTACGCTGAGTCACCACTGCCAAATACAAAGTTTACGCCATGTCACCACTGCTAAATACAAAGTTTACGCCATGTCACCATTGCCTAATACAAAGTTAACGCCGAGTCACCACTGACAAATACAAAGTTTACGCCGAGTCAGCACTGCCAAATACAAAGTTTACCCCGAGTCACCACTGCCTAATACAAAGTTTACGACGAGTCACCACTGCCAAATACAAAGTTTACGCCATGTAAGTTTACGCCATATCGCCACTGCCAAATACAAAGTTTACGCCGAGTCACCACTGCCAAATACAAAGTTTACGCCATGTCACCACTGCCAAATACAAAGTTTACGCTGAGTCACCACTGCCAAATACAAAGTTTACGCCGAGTCACCACTGCCAAATACAAAGTTTATGCCGAGTCACCACTGCCAAATACAAAGTTTACGCCGAGTCACCACTGCCAAATACAAAGTTTACGCCGAGTTACCACTGCCATATTCAAAGTTTACGCCATGTCACTACTGCCAAATATAAAGTTTATGCCGAGTCACCACTGCCAAATACAAAGTTTACGCCATGTCACCTCTGCCAAATACAAAGTTTACGCCGAGTCACCACTGCTAAATACAAAGTTTACGCTGAGTCACCACTGCCAAATACAAAGTTTACGCCATGTCACCACTGCTAAATACAAAGTTTACGCCATGTCACCATTGCCTAATACAAAGTTAACGCCGAGTCACCACTGACAAATACAAAGTTTACGCCGAGTCAGCACTGCCAAATACAAAGTTTACCCCGAGTCACCACTGCCTAATACAAAGTTTACGACGAGTCACCACTGCCAAATACAAAGTTTACGCCATGTAAGTTTACGCCATATCGCCACTGCCAAATACAAAGTTTACGCCGAGTCACCACTGCCAAATACAAAGTTTACGCCATGTCACCACTGCCAAATACAAAGTTTACGCTGAGTCACCACTGCCAAATACAAAGTTTACGCCGAGTCACCACTGCCAAATACAAAGTTTATGCCGAGTCACCACTGCCAAATACAAAGTTTACGCCGAGTCACCACTGCCAAATACAAAGTTTACGCCGAGTCACCACTGCCAAATACAAAGTTTACGCCATGTCACTACTGCCAAATACAAAGTTTACGCCATGTCACTACTGCCAAATACAAAGTTTACGCCGAGTCACCACTGCCAAATACAAAGTTTATGCCGAGTCACCACTGCCAAATACACAGTTTACACCGAGTCACCACTGCCAAATACAAAGTTTACGCCGAGTCACCACTGCCAAATACAAAGTTTATAGATAGTGACCAAGAAAATCACAATAATAATTGAAATCATCAAATATGAAGGCTTGTTTTTATTCTGTTGGTTGGTCTTCCATTGTCGTTGGTCACGGTATAATTGAATAAAGACTGGTATAAGATTGGCATATAGATGTCTTGGTTTATTTATAGCCCATAAACTTCAGACAACAGACTAAGAGAGATAACTCATGATTTATTTCCACTAAAACAAGATAACTCATGGAGCCGTTTAGATTGTTAATATTTAGTTGAGATTGTTAATAATGACAAAATGTTAATAATTTGCGATACAATGTAAGGAATTACAATTAGTTAAATGTAATATAGCAATTAGGAGTATTTGCAGAACAATAAAATGAAAAAAAATAAACGGTTGGAAATAGTAATATAATATATTCAAGCAAGATATACTGTTCAGAACCTTATCGTCATCATGGATACTCTGAACACTTCTCTGTCCCGGACAAGTAGCACTGCATTGGCTAGAAACATGTGCATATATTCTTCGATGGTTCATCGTCTTTTTCATGTTCCTCTTCTTATTTTTCCATGCACTCGGTTCTCCAGAATCAACCGTTTGATATCATCATGTCGCTTTAAGTGTCCAAAATACTGTAGCTTCCATCTTATGAAGGTATTTAGAAGCCGCCCTTCATTTAGTTTCAATAATTTCAATCTTCTTCTTTTTCTCTGTCCTTGATATCCGTAGGATTTTTCTGTAGCACTTCATTTCAAACGAATTTATTTTTTTGGATATTGTCTTGTTTAAAGTCCAAATCTCACATCCATATGTAGCCACTGGGAAAACACGTGACCTGGAAATGGTTAATTTAGTGTCGTTTTTACTACTTCGCCATAGCTTTCTCATTTGTGTTAATATGAGGGTTGCATTTGCGAGTCTTCTCATAATCTCGACTGAACAATTTCAGGAATTGTAGTAAAATACTGAGATTTGGAAATACTAGAATTATTGACATACTAGAATTATTGAAGTTCTAGAAATACTGAATTACTAGAATTACTGAAATACTAGAATTACTGAAATACTAGAATTACTGAAATACTAGAATTACTGAAATACTAGAATTACTGAAATACTAGAATTACTGAAATTCAAAACTAGAAACTCTGAATTAATACAGCTAAAATTATATAATTATAAAAACAAAAGGCAAATCATAAATTCAGTCCTCATACCAACATTGTGTTGTCAATGTCAGACATGGACACTAACTAAATAACTAAAGAACAAGAGAGAAAGCTTACTACGTGTGAAATGAGATGTCTAAGAAAAACCAGCAAACAGAACAAGAAGAGATCAGGTGAGGAGTGATGAGATTACAAGAAATGATGGAACAACACCTGTGATCAAATATATTGAAAAACAGAAACTGAAATGGTTCGGCTACTTTATGAGATGAACCCTTATTGTCCAGTGGCAAGAGCATACAACATGAAAATGGAAACACCAAGATGTAGAGGACTACCAAGAGGAAGGTAGGTTGAGGAAGTTACCAACGTTACCGACGTTACCAACAACGATTGGTTGCAACAGACCTCCAACATATGGTGCCTTGGTAGCTGCACTCTGATAGACTATCGTATCCATCTCAAATATCAATCCCATTTGTACATCTGTCTAACTCTTGCTCTCAACAAATCAGTGTTTTAGTTGTAACACAGTATATCCTACACAGAGGAAAGTGCTGCAGTCGCTGTGACAGATTATATCCTACACAGAGGAAAGTGCTGCAGTCGCTGTAACAGATTATATCCTACACAGTGGAAAGTGCTGCAGCCACTATTTCTTGATAAAGCTCCCATTCTGGCCGCACCGTAGAAAATGTATATTTTATTTGTTTATTTTTTCCATAGACATTTATAATTTCTTATCATTTACATTCGCTATTTCTCATTATTTATTTGTTTGTTTGTTTGTTTGTTTATGTAGAAGTAAAATATTGAGATCTTGCTCTTAGCTTTATCATCAACCAAGAAGTCAGCAAGAAGATCACAAAATAATACACAAGACCACGCAAGAAAAACAAATGCAGAACACAACAGTGCATACAAGAACACATAAGAATATACAAAAGAATACAGAAAAAAACAAAAGAACAAATAATAATCGACATAAGAATACAAAAGAATACAAAAGAATGTGAAAAATAATACAGAAGAACACACAAGAATGTACAAATGAATACGAAAAACATAAAAAGTAAAATAGAAGAACTTACAAAAGAATGTACAAAAGAAAACAAAAGAATGTACAAATGAATAGAGAAGAGAACAAAAAAACACAAAAGAGCACAAAAGAATAAAAAAGAATGTACAAAATAATGTACAAATGAATACAGAAGAACACAAAAGAACATAAAAGAGCACAAAAGAACACCAGCACTTTCAAATATCATCAGTGAAAGAACTTAAATAAAAATTATACAGGCATGTCACAAGAACAGTAATCCTTGCACAAATTATTCTGCAGTGTGTAGTGTCAGGTGAAAGAAAATAGAGTAACAAGAAGAATAACTGGGAAGACAGCATGGTCGAATGAAGAGGAATTACTTTTGCTACCTCCCATAGACTGGCATTGAATAGTGATTGATTTAATTGTTTCTGGGTTACACCAGGTATACTTCGTCTCTCTCTCTCAGCGCATCAGCGCTTACATAGTATACCGCTCATAGCACGTAGCTCTGTAACTTCAAGCGGTAATTCACAGGCACCATTGAAAAAAATTAAAATACAAAAAATCGTAGCAAGCGTAATTCGAACCCATGACTTCTTGACCACACATCATTATCAATCATCATCAAGTGCCATGCCGGCTGCAGTAGGTGATCATGGCTCTCCATAGCTCTCGAACTCCAGTATTATGTATCATGATCGTTGTTGTTTCCCTGCCGTGACAGGTTGTTAAACTGTCTAATATTTTCTCACGTTGTCGGTCTCTGTCTCGGTTTCGTTCAGTCTTGCCCGTTGTGACTATAGGTAATGATGACTGTGGCAAGCAATATATCGGTGAAACTGGTTTAAGATTGACCGACCGTTTTTTTAACCATCTTCGTTCCATCAAGCACAGAACACCAGCTCCTGTGGCCACACACTTCATTGGCGATGATATTCAGTTCACTGCCAACAAATACTGCACCACCGATGATAGATCTAGGTGCGCTCTAGAAAATCGTCTTATTTTTAGATAAGACCCTCAGGCCATTTGGACTCAATTCCGACAACTCTTTTGTCTAGTCCTCGGTCGGAGTGGTCTTTGTCTTTATTAATTTTGATGCGTTATTGTTTGTTCGTTTCGGTTCCACCTATATTTACGTTTTTATGTACTTCCTGTTCTTATCCTTCCGGTATCTCACATCCATATTTCACTCGGACACGTTTGTTGTGTTGTAGTCATTTCTACTCGTCATCTTTTTATGTTATGTGCGTATCTTGATAAAGGCTTTTTGGATCGAAGCGTTGATACTGTCCTGTGTATTGTTATTTGTATGATTATATCCTGTGTTAATGCTAACATTGACAGTTGTAAAGTGGTTACAAAGATTGTTCAATGTGATATGGAAAACACAAAAGATACCGCAGGAGTGGAATACAGCGGTGATTCTTCCCATCTGGAAGAAAACACGCAGTAAAAGAGACTGCACTGGGTATAGAGACATATCACTCTTAAGCCACATGGGAAAAATCTTTAGCCAGATACTAGAGAAGAGGATGCGCACATATATAGAACCACAGCTCAACGACACATAACTGGGTTTTCGAAAATATAAAAACTATACAGATGCAATCTTCACTCTCAAACAACTTTCAGAAAGAGCAACAGAACATAACCATAACTTATATTTGTCTTTCGTGGACCAAGAGAAAGCAGAGTGGATAGAGTACAACTATGGATAACATTACAGACATATGGAGTTCCACAACATCTGATAAGTCTATGTCAGAGCATATACGCCAATAGTCAATGCTCAGTAAGAACAAGCGCAGGCACATCCGATTATTTTCAAACGTTTTACTGTGTGTATTATTTCACATAAGCACGCGACAGTGTTAGTGTGTATGTCGTCGTTCAGTAAAACTTCATTATCGGTTTTCCACGTGAGTACAATTTTCATACATTTGTACTAGCTGTATTACCTTTTATTGATTGTCTTCAGAAAGACCTTAAGTTCGTCCCTCTCTGTCCTGCATATGATCAATACTCGCTTCTTCAGGATATCCACCGATACAATCGTCGTCTTCCGCTCCGTTATAATTTCTTTAGCAAAGAGTCACCTGATACTGATGATTTGTTCTCTGGATATGCACAGAAGAAATATTATTGGACTCCCAAGACCGGTGCATCCCAGACTCTCGAACTTTACATCAAGAACACCCTCCATGACATTCAATCACTTCATCACAACCGCAAGAAACGCTGAGAAGGGTGGGGCCGTTGTTGTGTGGCGAAAGAACCTTTACCTCCAGGAGGGCCACCAACAACTCTCCAACTCATCCGTGTACACTGCACGCACATCTGACGTGACGGTATCTAACCAGAAGGTCGTCAACAACACTCTGAAAACCCTTATCCCTAACAACCACTTTCCCTCCACTGTCAAGACTCTGCATTGATCAAAGCTATTTAGGCAGACCTGTCTTTTATACGCTGCCCAAAATCCACAAGGAATCGAATCCAGGTTTGCCTATTGTCACTGCTTGCTCTTGTCCCGCTGAACGCATCCCCCACTTCATTGACAGCATTTTCCAGGTGTAAAACTTCATTACCTGTTTCCCGTGTGAGTACTATTTCCATAATTTTACTAGCACTATTACCTTTTATTGATAATCTTCTCTAACAGAATGGCACTGAGGACAATATTCTGTCAATGACTGTGACACATCATGTAGATAGATACAAGTTTTCATCAAATATGTGCACATACTACAACCAATGCAGACCTGCTTTCCCGGAACATAGAGACGTTCAGTGTATTCACGGATAAGACAGAAGTCTATTTTGGTTATATCAGGCCGTATTAGCTTTTATCACAATGTGACCTAATGGTCTGGGTGTTTGGAAAGCCGTGCGTGCTATTGCTATGACTTATCTATATTGCTAGGTGGAGAGTTGATGTTTATTTGTGGCCAAGATGCCTTTTATCTAAGTGTGACCTATGGTCTGGGCGAATTGAGAACCGTGCGCGATATTATTGCAAAAGAATGTTATGTTGCTAGTTGTATGAAGATGTTTATTTCCGGCGGTATTGCTTTTTTTTTTTTTAAATTTAAGAGTTACACTAATGTCTGGGGGATTTTTGAAAACCGTGCGTGCGATTATGCCTAAAATTGTCCATATTGCCAGTCGTATCCTGTGGTGATCGTTCCTCAGTTGTATTTGTAAAGCTGTGGAGAGATACCTATAGAAAGACTGACGACAAACAATGACTTACTTTGTTTTGACTTGGTTATATTTTTAAATTAGGGCTTTAGTCCTGGTTATAAATTGTTTAATTAGTTTTCGTCTATCTGATTGTACATCATGGCCCAGAACCTTTTCTAGTTTATATGGGATTTTATTGTTTAGGTAGAAACACGACAGGAGAGCAGTATTGCATTTTCTACAACATTTTACAGTCGTCTTTATCCAGAATATTGAACAAAATTTCCGACGACGACGTATGTGTCGGACCATTGGCTCAAATAAAACAGGAATTTGTGAGAATGAACGCTGAAGAAGAAGAATAAAGTCAGTTGTCTCCCCTCTTAAAATATCGCATTAGCATAAATAAGACTTTGTAATATGCTCCAACATGAATAGATTATCGTTAAACCATATCTCCCTCGTACCAATACTACTCCAACTCTAAACCATATCTCCCTCGTACCAATACTACTCCAACTCTAAACCATATCTCCCTCGTACCAAGACTACTCCAACTCTAAACCATATCTCCCTCGTACTAAGACTACTCCAACTCTAAACCATATCTCCCTCGTACCAATACTACTCCAACTCTAAACCATATCTCCCTCGTACCAAGACTACTCCAACTCTAAACCATATCTCCCTCGTACCAATACTACTCCAACTCTAAACCATATCTCCCTCGTACCAATACTACTCCAACTCTAAACCATATCTCCCTCGTACCAATACTACTCCAACTCTAAACCATATCTCCCTCGTACCAAGACTACTCCAACTCTAAACCATATCTCCCTCGTACCAAGACTACTCCAACTCTAAACCATATCTCCCTCGTACCAAGACTACTCCAACTCTAATATTCTTCTTAAGCGTTCAATCTCAAACTCTTGCTGGAACTCTCTCATTCTAGTAGCAGGACAATGGTCCTACTATATTTGCAGCAAAATGGAAAAACGTTGCGTCATCGTTTTATGTGCGCCAATGACCCGACACACCCATCTTCATCGTTTTGCAACGACCTGTGCACAGAAAGTAAACATTACCTGAAAAGTTGATGTTTGATTATTTCCGTACATTTCGTTGATCGGCATTGGCTTTTTGGCATACAATTCCAAGTATATAATGACCAAGGATAGCACGACAATAATAAAAATCGTAACGAGTGATGTCTTGTTTACTTTCTGTTAAGAGGTCCAACTGGGACCAGGTCATGGTCTGCACGATGAGAGGATATCGAGGTTAACGATCCAACATTACACCATTTAAAGTTTTCCATGATAAAAAAAATGTCATTTCAAGTGTATTATATTCATATATGCAGAATATATACAAACAATTTGGAAAATATGAATACATTAACGCTTCTATGGGCGTGGTACCCTTTTCTATATACCGTATTTTTAAAGGGAAAATAGTATATTTTTACAAAACCAACTCAATGCATAAATAAATTAAAGTGGCGTCGATATTGAATATTGTCTAGTATCCAGAGTGCACTACCCGCGCCTGTCGTTAAACGTAGTGGTGGAACTTACGTTGTCGTTTGAAGGTCATATGTGTCACCTTGGTAGCATTGAGTCCATTTTTGTACAAAGCTATCTTGATGTCTTCTATCCACCATTTTCGTGGTCTACCTTTGGCCTTATGCCCGGAAGTTCTAACTGAATATAACATGTTAGAAAACTACATAACAGAAATATACCTTGTAAACATGCACACATAATTTTAACTACATAATGTAGGTTCTTGTTTGTAACGCGTGTCCCCACATGTTCACACAGCTCATAATTTTTAAATTATTATCCGATTAAATTTTGTTTTATTATTTGTGTGACCTCATTGTGTGACAAACCTGGTCTCTCATCTTCACATTACAGAAATATAGTGACATGTGAGATGAAATGCTTGAGGAAAGCTGCAGGGGTCACAAGGCTCGATAGATTGCGAAATGAAGACATCAGGGAAAGAATAGGTAGAACATATTGCACATAATACACAGAGAGGCAGCAGATCAAGTGGTTTGGCTACATTATGAGAAGGCATCACGACAGGTTGCTCGTAAATGCATATGACCAAATAAGATCAGGGTACAAAGCCAGAGGAAGACTAATGAAAAAATGGATAGAAAATTTCAGGAACATCCTGAACAAATACGGTCATAGCACAGCCGAGGCCACACATCTGGCTTTATAACTCGAGCTCCAGTCACCCCTACGCTTAACGGCAGGAGTGGACCACAAGTCAAATGGGAAAAAACAATAGACGTCATCGCTGAATGCAACCGCACGGTTGTTTATGACGTCACTCTGCCAGTTCATTCTCAGCGAGTAAAATAGCCGCTGTATCGATGCTGACAGTAACTACAAATGATAAAGTGTAACAAGCTTGTTGTAGGTGGTTATCAGTTTTACATAATGAAAAGTTGTGCGTGAATAGGCAATGTATGAAATTGTACTACTACGCTGACGGAAGGATAAGCTCGAGTGGGGGGGGGGGTAGGGTATGATTAGAAGTAGTACTAACACTAGCTCTAGCCATCGCCCCTCCCTCCTATACTCTAGCGCATTCATTTGAGACATACATATAGAGTTTATGAGTGGGTCTGGAGTCCGGAGGGGGGAGGTAGCATTAGAATTTGTTCTAACATCACCTCCTAACCATCCCCCCCCCCCCACTCCTGAACGCTAGCTTTATGCGTTCTCTTCTGATGTTTACTCGTTGGATAAACATTGGTATAAGAGACCGGTTTGTGTTTCTTATTAGAAAGTATTAAATGACGTAATTTCCTTGACGGCACGAAAACAGCGCGCACCATAAGAAACTCGAAGTGAACGTGTGCAGACTATGTTATTTCGTTCACAATTCGTATATTGGCGAAATATAGGGGGACACGTGTTCCAAACAAGAACCCATAATTTGTGTACACTTATTACTGTTAGGAATTGTGATACACGCAGAATATCATAAAAATCATGTATCATCTAAAAAGTCTCAAGGATCCACCGACGAACATATGGCTTTAGGTGGAAATAACCGTTACAATTGTGGGGTTCTTGTTTGCAGCTAGTGCCTACCTACGTATTTTATGGTTAAGTAATCTCAATATTATATTAACATTTAATCAATAATTAATTTATATATTCATTTTTAATAGATAGGGTTAATTATGTTTCACATAACTAATCCTAATTCTAAACCTAAATATATTTATATTTAAAATAATAAAGGATAAAAATAAACTGATTAATATAGCCACGGGAAATAATTACGTAGGTAGCACTAACTCCAAACCTGTCCCAAATTGTAAACACGAGCATGACTAGCATATTTGAGTTGAATTGGATTGTTATAAAAAAAAATAAACTACACCGTGTAATATAGGTTTTAACGATCATGAATCAGTAATGAGAACGCGCAAATTCGGAACAAGGAACGGCATAACACGGAGAGAAAATGTCAAACAGAACACCCAGCCAACACAACGGAAACTAACAGCGTGTACATACTCTGAGAGATTTACGGAAACGGAGTTCTGAGCATCTATGTACATCTCCGGTGTGCGAAGATCTGAGCATCTATGTACGTGTCCGGTGTGCGAAGATCTGAGCATCTATGTACGTGTCCGGTGTGCGAAGATCTGAGCATCTATGTACATGTCCGGTGTGCGAAGATCTGAGCATCTATGTACATGTCCGGTGTGCGAAGATCTGAGCATCTATGTACATGTCCGGTGTATGAAGATCTGAGCATCTATGTACATGTCCGGTGTGCGAAGATCTGAGCATCTATGTACGTGTCCGGTGTGCGAAGATCTGAGCATCTATGTACATTTCCGGTGTGCGAAGATCTGAGCATCTATGTACGTGTCCGGTGTGCGAAGATCTGAGCACCTATGTACGTGTCCGGTGTGCGAAGATCTAAGCATCTATGTACGTGCCCGGTGTGCGAAGACGACAATCAAGATATCAAAAACCTAAAATTAAAGTATGAAACATTTGAAGGTGGCAATGGTCATCCCGTGTCTCTTTAAGGTTTCTTTTGATTGCCTCCACGTATTTAATTCTTGGGCTTCCTCGTGCCTTGTAATCTGATCTTCTGTTGTATGCACAAAGGGCTGGTTGCGTTAGTTCCATTCTTACGATGTGGACAAATCACCTGGTTTGCTGTCTCTTGACGTGAGATTGTGTTTATTTGAATCCTTATATCTTAATTTCTCCTTCCGCAAATATCATTGCTATTCTTTACTCCCCTTTGTGGGTGTTGTGGGCTCTGCTTCAATACGATCACGCAGTTCTAACAAACAAGATCTATTTTTATGGTAACTCTTTTTCGCCTATTTCCGTAACTATTTTTAATGGTTATCTCCCTTGCGATAATTGACAATTGTTTGTTTTTTCTACACAGATTGCGTTGTTAACCTAAATTTGAAAGTAAACACCGGACAGAAATATATTAGCATGTACGCAAGATGGGGGCAACGTGTAAGGCTACAATCAATAATTAGAAATGTGTGCAACAGATGTACCAACACATATACACAAGTTAGATGTGGTTCAACTGAAAATATAACTGCGTATTGTTGATCGTAGCAACAATTTACGGCGCCGTAGATTGTCGAATTCTGTTTCAAAATGTCGGTCCCCGCACTCAAACATGATTAAAGCTAGAAATGCGCTTTAACTAGCAAACTTCGCCATGTCTCTCTCGTTTATCGTGGTTGTCTATCTTACAAACACACCATCTGTGCTAGTTCGGTACTGCTTCACAAAGACATTATTTCCTTCACCTCGATGTTTTCCAGTGCACCTTCCCGAGGTCACGTCGCTTCGTGTTCCGCCATATTGTACAGGCAGTTGTTCCAAGCCTTAATTATAACTGCATATTTCACGACTTAGAACAAAAATAGTTATTAAAAATTATTAATTAAAAATATCTAATTTTACAGATTACAATTAAAAGATCTCCGCGAAGACACAATCAAACACGTAGGCCCCAACTACGATACAAAATATATTTATATACAAAAATTTTATAATTAAAATGACGGTTGTTTAGATGAAATCTATAATCGTGGTGTAAGATTGTGATGTGTGCTGTACGTTATGGATATCCCAGGCATCTTCAACATACATGCTCTATATTAAGTTATTTGATTAACTGGTTGTTCAGATGCGCATAAAACAATCAATAGTGTCTCCTGTGCGGGTTTTTTTTTATGTAAGAGGTTACTGTGTAATTTATAACGGCTGTTGTTTTGTTTAGTTTTAGGACGGAATGACTTGTGGTATGGTTAGGAGAGGTATTACGGTTAGAGAGATGTACAAGGTATACGTGAAGATAGACATTAATACAGATGGTGTTTTTGTGTGTTCTGAGTGTGTGTGGATAGCAGGTTGTGTGTGTGGATAGTGTTATGTGTGGATACAGATGGTGTTATGTGTGAATACACATGATGGTATGTGTGGATACAGATGGTGTTATATGTGGATACTGGTTTTATGTGTGGATACTACGTCTGGATACAGATGGTGTTATGTGTGGATACAGATGGTGTTATGTGTGGATACAGATGGTGTTATGCGTGGATACAGAAGAAACAAAGGTTAAGATTTAGAAGAAAGGGCAAATTCAGAGATGTTAAAAAACATGAGCAAGGCGTCTGCAGACGATGACAAATACAAGATTAACTTACCAACTGCTGAAGTTGGTTACACGAGTCACATCGGCAGGCGGCAGGGTGTACGTCCAGGACGTTCTTGCTAAGTAGAAGCTTTAAACTACGACCATGATGCCGAATTGACCTCTTCCAATCTTTGGCCGACTCACGTCCAGAAATAGCTTGAAATTCGTTGGGCGTGAACCATTTACCATCCAGTTCTATGCACTTGCCCTTGCTACCTTGGTAGAGCTTGGACAAGTACATTAATGCTTTGTTGTCACCGCACTCCACATGGAAGCATATGTCGTTCTGGCGGAACTCGGGAGTAACATCATCCTCGGAGCAGTTGCTCAAGTTCACGACCGTACTTCCAACACGATAATTCTTCGGGCCTGTCTGCATGAAACCCGTGTGCATTGGTTCATTTTCACCAGTATCTGAAGCGCCGTCTCCGTCGATACTACTGTTGCTGCTAACGGTGGTGCTGTTTGTGTGACAGGATGGGCTGGGCAGCGTGAGAGAAACAAGAGCGACGGAGCTAGCTTGACTAATATTGACGTCAACATTTTCAGAAGAGTATGAATTTGAATTTACGGCGCCGTCAATCATTCTCTCACCGTCCTCAATCTGTTCTCTCGGCTCTATCGTTAATTCCACTCCTTCCTCAACCTCAGTGTCCTCACTCAAACCAGGGCTAGGGCTGACGTTGAAGTCAAGATCACCTCCAGGTATTACCTCCACAAAAGAAGCTGCTCGTCTCCCTCTTCCTCTACCGCGACGCGTTCTCTTTCTCATTACGACGCCGTAACTACAAAACTGATGGCGATGTTTTAAATACAAAAACAAAAGTGAGAAAACAGCTCTCACAATTTGGTCACGTCCTTACCAGGAAGTTAACTGTAAAAATAACAGCAGTAAAAGTTACCAAAGTCCGATATGTTTCCTTTCAATGTTTATAGCTTCCTGTACAGTTGGGTTAGATGACATCATTATATCACAGTCGCATCAGTTGAGCGACACAAGACTGTATCATATCCCGTCTATTTGCGTTTCAACGTGATGTTACATCCGATTCGCGACGTAAAAATTAGCGATCCTAAGGATTACTTAGCGTCGTAATTGTAAGTTATCCAATGATGAGTCGACCATTTGATTGATGCCTGTGGGAAACAAACTTGCGATGTCGCACGCTAACTGTAGTAAACAGCAAAGCCTGTAGGCCGAGTCAGGCTAACTCTCGCATCATGTTTGGTAGGCACACATGCCCATGGCTTATCTTTACAGAATCCGTCAATCTGACGAAACGAATAAATGCATATGTATCCTGTGTATACTTGTCGAAACAACATTCCAGATGGCACGTGTGAAGTGAGTGCGCTGTGAAGGCTGAAAGGGGGGGGGGGTGTGATTCGCTTCTAACAACTCGATATTTGAAAAAATATAAACGTGGTTTATAAATCCCGTATCCAGGCGGTGTCGTAAAGCGAGAAGTAATTCATTACTATATCTGATCCGGAAAGCTAGAAGTAATTCATTATTATATCTGATCCGTTGTTGTGAAATAGTCGAGTGCGGATAATTATAGAATCGGACAACATGACCGATTGTGAACACGCCGTGTGAAATAAGTTTATGGAAACTTCAGGCGGTTCTCGTCCAGCATTATTTGCCTAGCGTTACCAGCTCAACAACAAAACGCTTCTTCAAACAGTCCCAGGCTGATAGCTAAAAATTGACCAGGAAATGCTCACTTTATTTATGGGGGAAGCTATATTATGGGACATGTAGAAAATAGGGGGATCCTGTCAGAGAAATACGAAGAGACTAGAAAACAAGCGACAGATTATGACTAAGTCCACGCCTATCTGACACCCCTGTTGATTGTCTTAGGCTCAATTTAAAACCCGTCGCCGTGTGCGTCTAACATAATAATACTATTTTAAGTGTAGCGATCACGTGGACACGATTGACAAGGCAAGAAAGAGATAGGGAGGGGGAATAAGATAATCATATAATGGTGCGGATATGTAATCAATATTAATATACCACAAAGCCAAGCTCAAGTGTAAAGTTTAAGCGAGGGAAGAAACCCCACGACTGGTCCATTCGCGTAAGACGACGCCGTATTCCCGAACATTGAGACCTGGGGACAAAGACTTGCTTTCTTCCCTTGGCAAATCTGTCTAATTCTGTGTCGTTTTTTTTAGACAGGGCCCATTTTGAGAGAGTAGGAGAGAGAAGGGGGAGGTGGTGTAGTAGTTATTAAGACAGGGACGGGACATGTTCATTGTTCTGTCAGATACGGAACAGCAAGATATGATTTATTGTATGTCTGCGTGATTAACTCTTACAATCAAACAATACTGTTAGATAGGCACATAAGTTGACTTAGTTCTACCGTATGCCCATTGAATAACTTTTTGCACTCTTTTCATCAAATCAGCTAGCACAATTGTGGTATTTTTAGACTTCGTATAATAAGACTTTACTGTTTGATTGACAAATCATTAGCAAGTTGTCAATCATTATCAACAACTGCGAATTACAAAGAGTCACCAGTTTTGAATACCTTGGTCAACAAGGTCATATCAACAATAACGGTGATTGCTATGAAGAAGTCAATAAAGGGTTGGCTATCGTGTCAAGAAATTGATGTAAATTTAAAAAAAAAAACATATGGCTGAGCTGCTGTAAAACAACAAAACTAACATTTATAAGAGCTTGCATATTCCCATTGGCAATATATGGGTGTGAATCCTGGACACTCACCAAGAAAGTGAAAAATAAAATAGCATTTTAAACAAAATGTTACAGAAAAATCCTCTGAATGCCATGGCCCAAAAGATCGACGATGTAGCCATCCTGAGAGAAATAAATATAAAATAAAACTGGCTAAATAGCATGGTTCTTTCCAGAAAACTACAATATTTTGGCCATATCAAACGCCATGACAGCCTAGAGAAGACCATAATGGAGGGGATGATACCAGGGAGGCGAACAAGAGGCAGACCAAGAAGAAGATGGACGCAAGGCATCAGAAACCACATGAACATGACAATAACAGAAGCAGACAGACAGGCTCAAAATAGATAGACGTTTCGAAAGGCTATGATGGCTGCCACATCCTGTTCATGATATGCTACCTGATGTTGATAACAGTTTGATCGATAAGGTTACGGAAATCCATCTTTCTTCTGTCTCTTTCACGCACACACACACACACGCACGCACACACATATACACATACATATAAGAGAACCACTCAAAACAAATCAAAAAAGATAACGTGCAGTCAAACTATTCAAACGTCCATCAATATCTATACTCTATCCACTCTCAATACCTCCACTCTCAATACATCCACTCTCAATACCTCCACTCTCAATACTTCCACTCTCAATACCTCCACTTTTAACTATTCTCATGTGAAATAAGTCACCACCACATCTTGTCTAGAAAGTAGTTTTTTTGTTTACATTGCTCGAGATACTACAACAACCGTCTATCGCAGGCGATGATGGCAACGGTTTCAGATATTTGTTGTTTGATCTCTCTGATTTGTGCGGAGATGACTGGACAGTCCAATCCTATAGCAAGTTTCGCTAGCTTTGCCCAACTTCAAACTGATAATTCTCAGCAAATACATAACGCATATAGTTGAAATCTTGTGTGTGGATTTGAAATGGTCTAGACCAGTGTTTCCCATCATTTTTTTACCGTGCCCCATATAAGTATTTCTAAAATTCTGACTCCCCCCCCCTACCTATGTAACATACGTATTTTGTATATTACAAATAATTCAATTAATCATAAAGAAAGCCTAATTACATATTGTTCGAATTCCCCCCCCCCCCCCGAATAATGAAAATGCCCCCCTTATGGTCGTGGGCCCCACGTTGGGAAACACTGGTCTATGAATGAAATTGTTTATTAAAACGGAGTCATTGGTTTCAATTTTCGTGTATTTGCTATATGTAGCACAAGTTTACTTGTCAACGCACATCTCACACACATTTTTGAAGATGTTTACAGACAATTATAAGACTTTAACACAGTACGCGCAGTTCTAATGTTTGGAAAGTCATTAAATGAACCAAAGACTAAGCAGACCTACAAAAGAGCGACTCAAAAGAGGTAGCTTTCTACACTCCGCTAAACAGCTCCAGAAATCACTCACAGATACAGACCTACAAAACCTAAAACCACTAAACACCTTTAACACATACCCAACCTGGGACAGGAAAAACTTCCCAAGAATTATGGACAATATACCAAGCATTATTTCGAAAACAGAAACTACTATACAAGTACTAAAGGAGACAACTAAGAATCACATACAGAAAGCATACCCAAAGGATATATGGACACGTGTATATACATATGTTTCAGCGAAAGAGACAGTATTAGATGGAGGATCAGGAATATATATAGTAACACCAGATGGAAAAGAAAGAAAAATCCATACCCACAGGCAAACATTCCACAAACTTCACAGTAAAAATAGAAGCCATAATAGAGGCAGTCAAAATACTCATAAATTGCTTACCAAGCCATAACAGACGTACTGTCTTTCTAACTGATACAAAGTCAGTATTACAGGCATTGAAAGACTCAAAGAACACGAGCATAAATGAACTAAGACCTGCTAACTACACCTCAGCAGTACCACCAAAGAAACAGTACCGCAGTGGATCCCAGGTCACTGTGGCATACCTGGAAATGAAAAAGCTGATCTCCTGGCAAGGAAAGGGGGATCACTAGAACAAATAGAAAGTGATAATACGTACTATGAAAGTAAGACCATGTTAAAAGCAGAATATAAGAAAAAGTGGAAGTAGATGCACCCAACTGCAGAACCAAATGACACCTACCATCAAATGTCACGCAAGGAACAAACCTTCTCCACTCTCAACATCATCAACATCATCATCAACATCATCATCAACAAACTGTCATCATCAACATTAACATCATCAACATCAAGATCATCATCAATAATATTATTATCATCATCATTCACATCACTATAATCATCATCATCAAGTGCCGTCTTCTGTTGTTGTTTTTTTGCTTTGATGGTCTATGCTAGACAGAATCCTCTTCATCTCATGATGTTGCCCTCCCATTTGATATCTCTTTCTTCCTCATACTCTCCTCCCATCAACTCTATCCCCCCCCCCATCAAGTAAGGTCTTCAACAAAGTATCATGTCATTTTAATATGTCAAAAAATATTGAATGATCGACAATAACTAACATGAAACGAACACATAAATTTGACTGAACAGATGAGCCACTGGGACAGCGATCTTCTACAAATATATGACCAGCCAAAATCCCAAAGGAAACATCAATCCTCATGGGCAGCAAAGACCAGTACCACAGATACGTTTTCAGTGAGGGGTGGGGGGGGGGGTTAATATAGAAATAGTTATTCGCTAATCGTGTAATATGCTTTATTTTAATGAGATTTTGGTGACATTTTTGAAAATTCGTTGAAGGGGAGGGGCGCGAGTTTACCCGCCCGTTGATTGAATTTCTTCACATCGAGGACAGATGTGTCGGGCCATTAGTGTAAACAAAACGACGACACAATGCCTTTCCTTTCTCTGGACTACATTCTGCTAGAAAACAAGTAGGACCATTGTCCTGTTACAAGAGAATTTCAGCGGGAGTTTGAGAAAGAACACCGACAAAGAAAAAGGCTGAATTCATAGTAGTAAAACTCATGTTCTGAGTACCTAAGGGTGGAGAGGTTAAACCCTTGAAAACCCTCCCTCCCCTTAATCTACGGGCTTACAAGCGTGCTGTTTTCGAACTTCGCACACATGTACAACTCAACAATCACCTGAACAGAAAACAACCTCAATCACACTCCGGTGTGTCGTCCGTGCACTCATCATTACGAACCTGCTGACTATCACTTTTTGAATGTCCAACGCTGGATGACATTATAAAAATGCTTCCTCCTTTGAGGCCAGATCAATGGGACACCCTAGATGAAATACAAAAAGACAATTTAAAACAAAAATTAGAAACAGACCAGATTATTAGCGCATGTGAAAAGCATATATTCTCCAGTTAGTCAACAACAAAAAACTATCAATACTGCAATTTTTCCGTTAAGGAGTCGCAGGGAGGGGATTGAATAGATGTGTGATATTGGTCGCATGCTCTTGCTGTCGCCACGTCGTGTACAGGGTGTGTTTTTTAATTTACTCTCCGACAGAATAAAACTCAGTCCTTACAGGGGATCGAACTCTAGACCTCACTTGTGTGAGACCAACGCTCTAACCTCTTGGCTATGCGCTACACCTTAGTAACCACCGGAAAGTTCAACAGGAGAAGAGACAGAAAGACAAAGAGAGAAATTTCTGGACGCGTTGTCACTGTGGCACAAAAAGATGTGACCAACTGAACCTATTAACAACACAAGAGGCAGAGAGTTGTAGAGATACATGACCGCCTACGCCACTCAACATGACACTTGTTTGATTTGACGACCGTGTGTTGACGGGCCCGAGAGGGAGCAAAGAATAGCAACACTGTTTGCTTTCCATGCACGTCGTAAAAGGCTAGTAAGGAGGTTGTGGGATGGGGTTGGCTGTCCCATCCCATATATGGTCAGTGGCCCAAAGTATGCTGAAGTCGATGTGTCAGGCCGAGTAGCGCAGATATCACAGTTAATGCTGTAAACAATGCCTCAATGCATTCCGTTCTCCGGGCTACATCCTGATAATCTGCAGGAGTTTGAGAACGAACGCAGAAGAAGAGGAATTGATTTGATATGGAACAAAACAAGAGCGCACAAACACATGCATATATCACATAATGGGCATTTGGTTAAAAAAAAGGCCTGAACTCATAAACCGTTAGATCGACAACCAACTACAAACACAACTCCACAACCAGGCATAGCGTGAGACGTGAGCAATTGCTAAATAGCACCCAGTCGCTGAATCAAAAAGCTGAATCATCCTTTTTACGTGAAGTTTTCGATTATTTACCGTGTTTTTCATTGGTCAACATTTATATAAATTGTGTCGCTTGCCAACGCTGACCAATGAAAATCACGGAAATAATGGAAAAATACACGATGTAAAAAAAAAGCTGATTCTGTTGTTAGGTCTTAGTCGTCGACAGACATATAAATCAGACTAAACTGCTGTAAGAAAAGGGACACGAAGAAAAAGGGGGAGATGCGCTGGCGAGAGGAAAATAAGATTAAAAGCAATACGTCTAGTTTTTGGGAGATGCGCCGTCGAGAGGTAAATAAGATTAAAAGCAATACGTCTAGTTTTTGGGAGATGCGCCGTCGAGAGGAAAATAAGATTAAAAGCAATACGTCTAGTTTTTGCGTGTTCTTCTCTGCAATATGCTCTGTGGGTATCATCAAACAAGCAGACATGGCACAATGATGTCAGACATGGCACAATGATGTCAGACATGGCACAATGATGTCAGACATGCCACAATGATGTCAGACATGGCACGATGATGTCAGACATGGCACGATGATGTCAGACATGACACATGTCATTGATCAGGATGTATTTCAAAGATTCGATTCAGGAATGCATACATGTGTAGCTTCAATAGCACTAGAGTGCCCCTGGACTTTTAAATAAATCAGTTGTGCACCTGGATACACGTATCTATGCTCCCAGATACACGTGGTTCTTAAATATGGCAGCAGGGTATCACTACCAACAGTCTTGCACTTTCATAGAAGTTCCAACTGTCACAACGTATTGTTGAATATATGTCATGTCATGTGACGTATTCCTTCCAGAACGTTGTCTTCCCAATGAACTCTCTGAACCTCTCTCTGTCTTGGGCGACGTGGCTTGCATTTTCCAGCGATGTATTCATGATATCTTTAATGTCGTCAGTCCATCGTCTTCTTGGTCTGCCCCTTCTCCTCTTCCCAGGTACTCTTCCCTGTTGAATATATATACAATACAAATTAGGGGCAAACAGATAACAATGACTGATAGAACTATCAAACAGATCACAAGGACTGATAGAACTATTAACTAGATCACAAGGACTTGTAGAACTATCAAATAGATCACAAGGACTGATAGAACTATCAAATAGATCACAAGGACTGATAGAACTATCAAATAGATCACAAGGACTGATAGAACTATCAAATAGATCACAAGGACTTGTAGAACTATCAAATAGATCACAAGGACTTGTAGAACTATCAAATAGATCACAAGGACTGGTAGAACTATTAAATAGATCACAATGACTGGTAGAACTATCAAATAGATCACAAGGACTGGTAGAAGTATCAAATAGATCACAAGGACTTGTAGAACTATTAAATAGATCACAAGGACTGGTAGAACTATCAAATAGATCACAAGGACTGGTAGAACTATTAAATAGATCACAAGGACTGGTAGAACTATTAAATAGATCACAAGGACTGGTAGAACTATGGCGTACACTATTGACATTCTTGTGTATAGGCAGGGTATATATCGAGATATGTGCGTCAGTAAGTGTGTCAGGGTATATATCGAGATATGTGCGTCAGTAAGTGTGTCAGGGTATATATCGAGATATGTGCGTCAGTAAGTGTGTCAGGGTATATATCGAGATATGTGCGTCAGTAAGTGTGTCAGGGTATATATCGAGATATGTGCGTCAGTAAGTGTGTCAGGGTATATATCGAGATATGTGCGTCAGTAAGTGTGTCAGGGTATATATCGAGATATGTGCGTCAGTAAGTGTGTCAGGGTATATATCGAGATATGTGCGTCAGTAAGTGTGTCAGGGTATATATCGAGATATGTGCGTCAGTAAGTGTGTCAGGGTATATATCGAGATATGTGCGTCAGTAAGTGTGTCAGGGTATATATCGAGATATGTGCGTCAGTAAGTCACAACGTAAGCTATTGCGCATAGAGGAGTGGTACAAGGATGCTGATGCATTAATGAGTCCATATAATCCGTCTATAACGTAGTTTTTCCCTCAATCAAAATCTTCACTAATATTAAGAGGCCCAACAATTACATCTAGACGTATATATTGTACGATGTGTTAGTTTCCTTAAATTTACAACGTTATGTTATGTTATGTTATGATATGTTATGTTATGTTATGTTCCTCTAGGGTCATAGGCGGTGCATAAGGCAGAAACCATAGATTTCCATTTCTGTTTTTGTGTTGCCAGGTCTTTCAATTCTTGCGTGTTGTTTAGGTTCATTGACATACTTTCTCTATTAATGGTTCTTCGTAGAGTTTCTCTAGGTCTCCCTCTTCTTCTTACTCCAGGTGGCACCTAATATAGTGACTGCTGGGGAATTCTTAGGCTGTTCATTCTGAGAACATTGCCGATGTAAGTCCAACGCCTTTGTCTAATGAAGGAAGATATATAGGTTTGTTTGCTTTCCTCTCTTATAGTAGTGTTAGATTTAAAGTCACTCCACTTAACATTCAGAATGGTACGTAGGCATTTGTTTTCAAAGATGTTTAGTCTCTTATCTGTGGCTTTTGTGGCTTTCCAACTTTCGCATCCATATGATAGAATAGGGATGATGTTGGAGTTGAACAAACTGAGTTTTGTGGTGTTTCTTAGTGTGTTTGACGTCCAGATGTTACGTAGTTTATTGAAAGCACCCGCTGCAAGGGCAATACGTGGTAAAATTTCTTGTGTTGTGTCTTCATCCAGTGCTAGATTGGTGTCTAAATATGTAAAATTGTTGACTTTTAATAAGAGAACATTTTGAATTTTTATGTGATCGTTTGATCTCGTGAAATTTACAATGGCAGATAAGAAACCACATATTTATCAATGACTGACTTATATCCAGTCAATGCTGATTAGATTGTACTGTTCAAACTTGTAGATATTGCGCGGAGTGGGGATTGGAATGTTTACCCCCCCCCCCCCTTTACGAATTCAGAACATTACTTAAAGTACCAGGAATATAGCTACAATTGGATACGTGTCCCAGACTGACTGATATCCAGTCAATGCACATTACCTAGGGGGCTACTTTCACAGAGTTTGAGAATCAGTGCTGACGTAATTGTGATACAAACGTGACTCGTGAATTGTATTCTGACAGTTTGGTTCAGATATTAAAGCTGTCATCTTGTTTTTGAAATATTTTTGTGAGTGCTTTGGTTTTCTGTTTTGTTGTTCAAGCGGTGTATTTTTTTTCTCTGTAGAAAATGGCGACTGTCTATCTTCTTGTGTCAAAACAATTTCTTTGTATTTGGTTTGATAATTTTCTGTTTACAGTGAGATATTTTATCACGGCAATGAATCCTGTAGTCGTGTCTGGTACATATCCCTGTACTTTTCAAGAACAATGAAGATAGCTGGTATATCAGATATAGCCAGACCCCAGACCCGTAGATAGAAAAAGAAGGGGGGAGTTTAATGTTAAAACACCCCATCCCCGTCCTTTGAAACCAAGATATTTTTGTTACTATCAACTTTGCCAGAAGGTGGGTAACACCCCCCCCCCCCAATAACTATAGTTTATCATTGTACCAGGTACAACAAGCATTTCTACATTGTGTCATGCACAACAAATAGTTCTACATTGTATCTGGTATAACAAATAGTTCTACATTGTATCTGGTATAACAAATAGTTCTACATTGTATTCGGTATAACAAATAGTTCTACATTGTATCTGGTATAACAAATAGTTCTACATTGTATTCGGTATAACAAATAGTTCTACAGTGTATCCGGTATAACAAATAGTTCTACATTGTATCCGGTATAACAAATAGTTCTACATTGTATCTGGTATAACAAATAGTTCTACATTGTATCTGGTATAACAAATAGTTCTACATTGTATCTGGTATAACAAATAGTTCTACATTGTATCTGGTATAACAAATAGTTCTACATTGTATCTGGTATAACAAATAGTTCTACATTGTATTCGGTATAACAAATAGTTCTACATTGTATTCGGTATAACAAATAGTTCTACATTGTATGTGGTATAACAAATAGTTCTACAGTGTATCCGGTATAACAAATAGTTCTACATTGTATCCGGTATAATAATA
Source organism: Meghimatium bilineatum (assembly GCA_034231615.1). NCBI lineage: Eukaryota > Metazoa > Mollusca > Gastropoda > Stylommatophora > Philomycidae > Meghimatium > Meghimatium bilineatum. The sequence goes on along the minus strand of CM067320.1, from coordinate 4,683,066 downwards.
GTTCTACATTGTATCCGGTATAACAAATAGTTCTACATTGTATCCGGTATAACACATAGTTCTACATTGTATTCGGTATAACAAATAGTTGTACATTGTATTCGGTATAACAAATAGGTCTACATTGTATCCGGTATAACAAATAGTTCTACACTGTAGCCGGTATAACAAATAGTTCTACATTGTATCCGGTATCGAAAACATAACTACAGCCCTGTAAGCCCCCAACGGAAGACATATCTACTGTCAAGTAAGCCACCCAACTGAAGAAATATCTACGTATCTGTAAGCCCCCCCTCCCAACTGAAAACATAAATACGGCCCGGTAAGACATCCCCAACTGAAGTCATATCTACGTCCCTGTAAACCCCTCACCTGAAGCCATATCTACGTCCCTGTAAACCTTCCAACTGCAGACATATCTACGGCCCTGAAGCCAACCAATTGAAGATATATCTGCGGCCATGTAAGCCCCGTAATTGAAGACATATCTTCGGCTCTGTAGCCCACCAATTAAATACATATCTACTGCCCTTTAGCCCACCACTGAAGACAAATCTATGGCCCTGTAAGCCCACCAACAGAAGATGCATCTACGTCCCTAATTCTGTTTGATATTAGTTTCTCACATCAGAATGTAGTAGATATAGGAAAGTTATCACTGTGATACAATGCAACCTGTCGTAATGTCAGAACAATGATTATTCAAGTTTATTACACGCAGCGAGAGCTGACGATGTGTTTGTAGGTCACATACCGTACAGACATAGTATATGTCAGGTCGAAAGACGCAAAAAAACGAAGCCAAGCTGTAAACCATGACACAACGCATTCCGTTCTCCTGACTACAGCCTGATCTTTTGCATGAGTTTGAGAACGATCGCGGAAGAGAACGTCATATTATATACCCCCCCCCCCCCGAAAAAAACCACTCTATGGATCCCATAGACGGGTCTCTGCACACCCTCCTATTCAAATTTTTATATTGCCTCCCACCTTCCTTCTTGGAAATTTCCCGTAGCCCCTCTGGTAGCATATAACCCATGCTGAGAACCCCTGTCCCGTAGCACAAAATACCAGCACATATTTGTGTTATCAGCTAATTTGCTGTTGTCGTGTTCTTGTCGTGCGTTGACTGATAAGATTGCTTGAAATAAACCACATCACGATCTTGCACAAATAAGTACGTACGTAACACAACTAGTTAGTCGAAAGATCATTCTCACTGCACGTCGAACCATCGGTACATAAATGTTCGGATCGCTTTATTAAGATATTCATCAGCCGGCGGCGACTCATCACGCCTATTATGTGTTGTTTTACTAGTCTCATCTGGTTACCTGCATGTCTCCTATATAGTCACACCCCTAGTGACATGGTGTTGCTGTAGTCCACTCACGGTTGCAGATTCACAGTCATTGTTAGATCATTGTACTATCTCACGTAGAGCATTGAGATGTTCAGATGACATCTGGACACATGTTGCATACATGTGACATCAGCAGTATGACATCCGGACACATGTTGCATACATGTGACATCAGCAATATGACATCCGGACACATGTTGCATACATGTCAATAAGAAACGACAAGAAACGAAGAAACACTGGACCTTCCAAGGAGGAATTTGTCGTTCGTTCTTCAATGAATAAATCTGCGGCATTTCTCTGAACATGGGGCTGACTTTTACCTTTGTTAATCATCAATGTGAAAGTCTGGGGTTTACTGAAACCTTTGTCTTCTTCTTCTTCTGGTTCGCAGTTTGACATGTCTACACAGCAATTCCGGTTTTCTTAATAAATGCTGCTGTATTTGAAAGCTCCTCAGTGCTCTCATACATCTTTCTGTGGATATCCATCGCTGTGGGGCAGTGTTCTTCTCTTAACTGGTTTAGTGTATTGCAGTCTTACAGGATATGTTCAGTGGTCTGTGTTGCTTGCCCACATGGACACAGAGGTGATGGAACCAGTCCTAGTCTATTTAAATGGATGTTTAGTCTGTTGTGTCCTGTTCTGAGGCAGAAGATAATAACCTGCTCTGCTCTGTCGAGATAGTGGTAATTGTCTTTTGGGTTGTAGACTTCCCTGATAACTTTGATGATAATCCTCTTTTATTGGTAGGTGATTTTCTGATCTTTTTGTTTCTGTGCTGATCTGCTACTTCATTTCCTGGTATGCTACAGTGGGATGATATCCACTGTAGTACTTTCATTCTTATGATGCTCACTTCTCGTATGGCTTCCTTCAGGTCTGTCAGCTTATCGCTGTCAAGGGCTTGTAGGACAGACATAAATAACAACAGTAAGAAATACCACCTGTTGACATTGGCTTGTTGTGTTTTTAATTATTTCTGCAGCAATGTTTAAACCCTGTACTTCTGCAGAGTAGTTGGAGCAGAATGTTCCAGTTGGTGAACATGTGGATTCATTTTCTTTTTCTGGATATTTTATGTAAACGCCGGCACCTCCATTCTTCACTGCTCTGGTTGCTGATCCGTCGGTATATACTTGTATCCATGTTTCTCTGGGATACATATCTTCAATCATGTTGCATACTATTGTTTTCTTTTGAAGATTATTCAGTTCTATCATAGTGTGGTAGTTGTTTATGGTGGTTCTGATAGTGAGATTTGGGTATTGCTCCTAAGGAACTGGAAAAAGTGTTGGTGATATCTCTCTTGTTATGTCTGGTATTTCTTTCTTATATATTCTGTTTAGTTTTTTGGATCGGTGTATAAAACTGCTCCTCTTCAGTCTTCCACTGGCTAGTCACTGTGTCTGGTCCTCATTGGATGTGCTGGCATGCTCTTGTACATTTCTGCATGGACCATAGTCTTAGTGTCTCGCCTGTATGATAAGGGTGTAATGCCTATAATTTTTTTCCATTTCATTTATGGGAGTGGTCTTCATGGCACCTGTGTTAAGGCGACGTGCTTGATTTTGTACTTTGTCCAGGGCTTGTAGATGGGAATTCGCTGCCGATGTCCATACTGTTCATTCATATTCTAGTACTGGTATAATTGTACATGTACAGACCTTGATTAATGTTGCCTAATTGCCCCTCCCCAGCTTGTTGCTGTCAAATTCCTCAGAATAGCAAGTTTCATTTTTGCCTTTGCTTCTATTTTTTCAATGTGAGGCCCCCATGTCAGTCTCTTACCTAGCGAAGTGCTCAAGTACACCGGCTCGTCTTCTGTTTGGATATGTACATTTCCAGGTTTTATCTCTCCTGCTTTGTCCTTATTTGAAAGTGTGAAGAGTGTTGTTGAAGACTTTTCAGCATTGATCTTTACCATCCATTTCTCTGCCCGTGCTGCTATTTTGTCTGCTGCCTTTTGTATGTTTTAGATGTTCTTCTACACATCACCACGTCATCAGCATACATGGCAGCTCTTACACATGGCAGCTCTTACACATGGCATCTCTTACACATGGCAGCTCTTACACATAGCAGCTCTTACACATGGCAGCTCTTACACATGGCAGCTCTTACACATGGCAGCTCTTACACATGGCAGCTCTTACACATGGCAGCTCTTACACATGGCAGCTCTTACACATGGCAGCTCTTACACATGGCAGCTCTTACACATGGCAGCTCTTACACATGGCAGCTCTTACACATGGCAGCTCTTACACATGGCAGCTCTTACACATTGTGACAGTTCGCAGATTATATCGTTTATGAACACAAGAAACAAGAGTTGGAGACAGTACTGAGCCCTGAGGAACTCCATGTTTTAGGAGAACTTTGTTGCTGTTGTGATCTTCCATTGTGACTCTTGCTTTCTGATTGTGTAGGAAGGATCGTATCCACTTACTCATGGTACCCCTAATTCCATTTCGTTGCAGCTTTATTATCAGTCCATCTTTCCAGACCTCGTCTAAAGCTTTTTGAAGATCTATCCATAGGGTGAAATTTTTCTTCTTTCTTGAAATGCATCTTCTATGATCTGGGACAGGAATGTTATTTTGTGCTATTACACTCTCTAAATCAAGCGTGTTCTGGCACCAATAGCTTCTCTAGGTACCATTTAAATCTTTTGTTGACCATCCTTTCCATTGTTTCGCAGACACAACTCGTTAGACTTATTGGTCTGTAACTGTCATGCTTCTGTTTGTCCTTGCCTTTCTTTATGATAGGACATCTCCACGACCTTGGTACATTGCCTGTACCCTAACTGTAGTTGTATATCTGTACTAATTTGTACATTGTTGCATGTTCTAGGTTCTTAAGTATTTCATTGGTGATACCATCTGGTCCTGGTGATTTTCTATCCTCTAATTTCCTTATAGATACTTTTAGTTCCTACAACGTGAATAGTTTGGACATGACATCTGGACAGTTTGTGTTATTCTTATTATTGTTTATTTCTTGACGAATATTTCTTTGTCCGCATGCATTGATGGTAGTGCGGTGTTATTAACTTTAGGATTCTCCAAGCGTGTCTGCTGCTTGCTTGCCAGTGTAGAGTTTATCTTCTTGAGTAAAAGGTTGGTGGATTATTCAGGAGGATTAGATGGTATCAGCTAAATTTTGTCACTTTCAATAAACATATTCGAAAGTGAGCGCGAGAAAGAAGATGAAGAAGTTATAATCTATCTATCCACGCGATTGTCCTTTACAGAGCGTTGTAATGCTGTCACTCTGTAAGTCTCTTGTTTCTGTGCAAGCTGCCCAGCCTCTTCCAGTGTCAGAAGGTCTTCGATATCCCGTGTCCATCGTAGTCTTGATCATCATGTATTTCCTGAATTGATTACGTCTAATTAATTTGCCATTGCCTGTAATCATAGGACAAAGGATAATCACGGAAATATTCAAATTAGTCATTATTAATGCTTGGTTCTCCATTAGCCATTAGGTCGAATATCCTCGAGAGTTACAGTTATACCCAACATTGAACACGGTTATACCCAACATTGAACACGGTTATACCCAACATTGAACACGGTTATACCCAACATTGAACATGGTTATACCCAACATTGAACACGGTTATACCCAACATTGAACACGGTTATACCCAACATTGAACACGGTTATACCCAACATTGAACACGGTTATACCCAACATTGAACACGGTTATACCCAACATTGAACACGGTTATACCCAACATTGAACACGGTTATACCCAACATTGAACACGGTTATACCCAACATTGAACACGGTTATACCCAACATTGAACACGGTTATACCCAACATTGAACACGGTTATACCCAACATTGAACACGGTTATACCCAACATTGAACACGGTTATACCCAACATTGAACACGGTTATACCCAACATTGAACACGGTTATACCCAACATTGAACACGGTTATACCCAACATTGAACACGGTTATACCCAACATTGAACACGGTTATACCCAACATTGAACACGGTTATACCCAACATTGAACACGGTTATACCCAACATTGAACACGGTTATACCCAACATTGAACACGGCTATCATCATCATCATCAATAAACCCATAACCCTTCAGGGTCATAGGGGTACCACATTGGATGCCTCAGCACACAGAGTCCTCCAGCGAATTCTATCCTCAGCGATGAGGATGAGTGTGGAAATATCTTGCCCTGTCCATTCCTTGATGTTGTCTGTCCATGTCTTTATTTGACCTCATCTGCTTCTTCCACCCTCGACAGTTCCCTGCAGTATTGTTTTTGACAAGGAATCGTGCGTGCATACATGTTCGAACCATGCTAGTTTTCGTCGTTTCACTATTGAAAGCAATGGCTCCTGGACACCTGCACACATCTCTACTTTATTTCTTACGTACACATTGGTCTTATGTTCCCTATAGGAAATTCGTAGAATTTGTCTGTAGCATTTGTACTCCAGAGCCTGTAATCGTCTCTCCATGTCCGCAGTGAGTGTCCAACTCTCACAACCATACAACACAACAGAAAGCACCAGCGACTTATACAATTTGATTTTTACTCCAACACTGATGTTGCTTTTCCAAATCACAGTTAGCCGTGACAAGGACGCTAAAGCCATCTCCAACCATACTTGTATTTATGCTTTGCATTTACCATTGCTGCATATACTGGATCCGAGGTATTTGAAGGTATTCACCTCCTCAAGCTTATGTCCATTTATCACGATATTAGTCTGGTTTTCTGTGTCTCTGCTGTTTACCAAGATTTTGCTCTTATCTGTATTGATTTCCATTTCGTACTTGCTGGTAACTTTTTCCAACTTTGATGTTAATTCTTGCAATGATTGTTCTGACCCAGCTATAAGATCAATATCATCAGCGAAACGCAAGTTGCAAATAGGGCAAACACGGTTATACCCAACATTGAACACGGTTATACCCAACATTGAACATTGCTTGCAGCTGACAGAGTGTTACATGTGTCTATAATACTTGTCAACATTGAAATCGTTATTGACTGAAAAAAGCCCTAATCTGTAGTATCTTGATGTGCCTAACACGATAATAACCATAAACAAGTTGTTATTGCCTGTATTTTTGAAAACATTTCATGTGGTTCAGTTTCTATGTTTCACCGTGTGAATTTATCCAGTATAAGTGCAACGAAATAATTAATAAGCCTAGAATGATGTAATGTATATGGCATCGCATTGCATAATACGATCATTAACACATAAACCAGAGTTGATTACATCATTTTCTGATGCAATGCAATACTACCACTAGGCGGCTGTTGAAGTAAGCAGTGTACTATATAAAGCACAGTCTGAATATTTTGAGCATTTAAAATATTACAGACTGTGTGCGAGACAGTTTCAGCTACTGTTACATAAAACTGTTAGTATTTTATCCATTTACGTACAATGCAGTGCAGTACTGCCTCGACAGTCGGTTAACCTCCTGGATAATTTCTACTACTTCTGTGAGGAAGCGACATTTGCCAAACAGAAGAAAAGTCTCAGTTCTTAAGTGAAGAAGGCATATCATCTTTACCGAGGATGCAAGGTTGGTGACCAAGACAAGCCTTGGACACCGCACATATGCTGTGCTACTTGTACAACACAGTTTTGTGTGGATGATCACAGCTTCCAGTGGTTGAATGGAACAAGACTATCAATGCCATGTGCAGTCCCCATGTGCAGTCCCCATGTGCAGTCCCCATGTGCAGCCCCATTGTGCAGTCCCCATGTGCAGTCCCCATGTGCAGTCCCCATGTGCAGTCCCCATGTGCAGTCCCCATGTGCAGTCCCCATGTGCAGCCCCATTGTGCAGTCCCCATGTGCAGTCCCCATGTGCAGTCCACATGTGCAGTCCCCATGTGCAGTCCCCATGTGCAGTCCCCATGTGCAGTCCCCATGTGCAGTCCCTATGTGCAGTCCTCATATGCAGTCCCCATGTGCAGTCCCCATGTGCAGCCCCCATGTGCAGCCCCCATGTGCAGTCCCCATGTGCAGTCCCCATGTGCAGTCCCCATGTGCAGTCCCCATGTGCAGTCCCATGTGCAGTCCCATGTGCAGTCCTCATATGCAGTCCCCATGTGCAGTCCCCAGGTGCAGCCCCCATGTGCAGCCCCCATGTGCAGCCCCCATGTGCAGCCCCCATGTGCAGCCCCCATGGTGTGAAGAGAGCCAAGCAACTGATTGGTACTTCTTCGTGGTTCCTTTTCTTTCCGGCGAAATAACGAAGTAAAAAAAGTCGATACTAGTCTACCCAAATATTCCGTCTGCATTGACACCAGTTCCACGTGGTGAGGGACTTCCTACTCCAGAACCTCATGCGGAATACTCTCTTGATTCATCGGATGAGTCCAAGGATGAGCCGATCTGTTCTTCTTCTGGTCCGTCAGCATGCAGTGATCCAGATTTTCACCGTGGTGCACCATCAATCCCACACAGAATAGCACAAGAAGAACGAAATCACCTGGTTTATGATTTGCACTTATCCAAGAACAAGGCAGAATTTCACGATCCAACAGTGGAATCTCCTACAAGCAGATGTCACAATGACTTCATATCGAGAGCTCCACCAGCAAATGGGGTATTTCTTCAGAAAGTAAACTAATCTAAGATTCTTGTATAATTTAGTTTTATTGACGTTAAATTTGTCAAACACCCCCGCCCTATCTTCTCGATAACAACAGTTACAAAACATTTTCAAAGCCACAACCCCCCCCCCCCCAATAGTTGACGTAATATATAGATATCCCCATTGGTCAATAATTATCATTAGCTTTGACAGATGGAAAAATAGGTGAGATTAGCATTAATAGGTGGAAGAATAGATGAGTTAGTTAGTTAGTCGTTGGATCATCGTCACTGCACTCCAGACAAGTCCATAAGAGCTCAAATCTCTCCTTAATGTAGCCGCCATTACACGTTGACTGACGGTTCCTGTACGCCGTTGATTATTCTTCTTCTTCTTCTTCGTTCGTTCTCAAACTCCTACAGATTAGCAGGATATAGTCCGGAGAACGGAATGCATTGTGTCATGGTTTACAGCATTGCTGCGATATCTGCGCCTTTCGGCCGGACACATCCGACTTCAGTATGGCATTGGGCCACTGACTCTATATAGGTTGGGACAGCCAACTCTATCCCATAACCTCCTTAGTCGCCTTTTACGACATGTGTGGAAGGTAAACAGTGTTGCTATTCGTTGCTCCCCTTTCGGGCCACGACAACACATGGGCACGCCGTTGATTGACCATCATTCCTTCTCGCCCACGAAACCGCTCCTTTCTAGCGACACCACATTTCAAACCAAGTTCCCTTATTCTAGTCATGGAACAAGAGTCATCGTCACTTATACAGTCATTTGTTCGTGTGTTTTCTCGTAGGAGTTCACAATTCTGCTCGATCCATCGCTCCACCAACAGCCGCAGTAGCAAAGTGTGCGGCCAACCTATCTGCTCTCACATTACCCCGGACTCCCGCATGTCGCGGCACAAAAATTAAAGTCACTTTACGCACACAGGAATTCTTCACCGCATCCAGCCATTGTTCCCGAATGTATCCTGCCTGAACTTTCACAAACATACTCATCGAGTCACTGAGTAAAGAATAGATGAGATTAGCATTAATAGGTGGAAGAATAGATGAGATTAGCATTAATAGGTGGAAGAATAGATGAGATTAGCATTAATAGGTGGAAGAATACATGCGATTAGCATTGATGGATGGAAGAATAGATGAGATTATTGATGGATGGAAGAATAGATGAGATTATTGATGAATGAAAAAAAAATTGATTTCTTTTGATGGATAATCCAAGAGGTAGATGCTCATTAGAATGATAAGACCCGTAACTCGTTAGGGCTGCAGTGTTGACTCACTGGAGACAGCATTACAAAAAGTTATCTAAACATCTCAGTTCTCAGCTGTTCGGAGAACTGTAGAAAATTCCGCCCAGATCATTCCTTGATGTTAACACACCAGAATTTTCTCTGACCTCCTCTCCTCCTTCCACCCTCCACTGTTTATTGCAAAATAATCTTAGAAAGTGAGTCGTGTCCACACTAAAAACGTTTACGCCGTTTCAACACTGAAAATGGATGCTTACCAACGAATAATTCAAGCTTTAAATCAAATCAGCGAGTCAACAAGACTCACATTAAGTCATTAGGGTAAACAAATAAATATAAACAAATCAAGGTAAGCAACCATAGTGCATAGAGATAACATATAGAAATTAAACCAATGGATCACCTAACACACCCAATCAACATTCACCCCAGGCAGAAAATCAATAAAGAAGAAAAACAACACATTAAGTGAATAAATCAACACTCAATGCACAACCAAAATGTATACACAAAATTGTCATGTGTATAAACCACTTCTGTGACATAAAGCATTGAATTTTTGCATATAGATCTAGTATGTTCCGAAATGCATGTACAACTTTAGAAAAGCTTAACCACATATTCTTTTCACAAACTGCATTGAAATTTAGTAGATGCTATACTGTTATTCACGTTCAGATAATACAGTGGTTTTTTTTTTCGAACATATATAATATCCAAACTGTCAGAGGATATCCGACAGGGTGGAGAGTGTCGAAGTAATCAAACTAAGAAACCATAACAACTAATATAATATATTGTTGTCCCTGATTACTAATATAATATATTGTTGTCCCTGATTACTAATATAATATATTGTTGTCCCTGATTACTAATATAATATATTGTTGTCCCTGATTACTAATATAATTAATAAATAACAAAAATATAATTATTCTTTTGCTCTTTTATTGTTATTATTGATATTAACATTGGCCTCATGGACATTATTTTTGTTATTTATTAGTTATATTAGTAATCAATGACAATAACAAGTTATCATAGAGGTTATAGTGCTGTGTGATACTTCGATATGTTGTAGTATCTCACTTCTTGACATTTGGTACACAGTTTTTCAAGGCAGATATAGCTAACTTATACCGTACCGTAATATAATTCAACTAGCTACCAGCAGATATAGCTAACTTGGACAAAATTGGTATAACTGTGGCGTTTATGTGTGCATTCACTTTAGTGGGGTAATGAATATACAAACACTATGTCTGCTGGACTCAAACTCCTGCTGGATACCTCGTATAGTAGAACAATAGTTATACTAGGTTTCCAGCAGGATGTACTACAGAGAATGGTAATTTGTTGTGTCGCATCGGTGCCGCATCTTCAAATGTGACGCAGTATGACATATTTTCATTGACCACGAGAATTATTGTGTGTACAGTCGGCTGAGTTGGTAGCAGTTACGTTATTGACTTCATACCCATATTTATGTTTTGTTACATTACATTTTACTGAACTAAAATTATGCGGTGTTTTTTGGGTTGTTTTTTTTAGGCTTCTCCATTATATCATGGTGTTTGGTCACGGTCAAGGGCAAACAAAGCCTCGACCTCACTCTCTTGTCGGACCTCATTTGAAACCAGTGGCAAGATGAATCGAGACGACTGGAAGTGATGTACGATGTAGTTGATGATCATTATTTTCTACGTATGTCACCATGTCCTATCCATACCACTGTGCTGATGTTCACCTACATTACCCGGTGGGCTGATAAGCTACCGTACCTCATACGCGTACTTTCGTTGAATGGCAGACTTTATACGTGTAATGGTTGACAAGACGGTCATGCTTAACGAGAAACTCTCAGTATGACATCATCTACTTTATGACTGCCTTACAGACTGTCAGTCGAGCGTGAAGTCAGGACACGTCACATGAGTATGAGAACGAAATAACAGAAATAACAAAGAAGAAGAAGTCATAAGTTAGAGAAATATCCACTCATTTACACGATCGTATCTACAGCCGTGATCCAATCAAACACAACACCATCTAGTCGCCTCTTACGATATGCTTGACATACTATACTCAATTTATCTTATATATCCTTTACTCTCTCGCCTTATTTATCATTACAAAATCTAGTCAAGTTTTGTGGTAATTCTGTTTTCCTGACAGAGGAATGTAGTCTGTATTGTGTGCTCACTATCGCACGCACCATCGCACGCACGCACACACGCACACGCCTGCGAGCAACAAATACACCCTCCCTCTTTCAATACAAATCTACCTCATTACTACCTCATTACACACATAGACATAACAATTACACCCTCCCTCTATCAATACAAATCTACCTCATTACTACATCATTACACACACACACATAACAATTACACCCTCCCTCTTTCAATACAAATCTACCTCATTACTACCTCATTACACACACAGACATAACAATTATACCCTCCCTCTATCAATACAAATCTAGCTCATTACACACACATAACATAACAAATACACCCTCCCTCTTTCAATATAAATCTACATCATTACTACCTCATTACACACACAGACACATAACAATTACACCCTCCCTCTTTCAATACAAATCTACCTCATTACTACCTCATTACACATAACAATTACACCCTCCATCTTTCAATACAAATCTACCTCATTACTACCTCATTACACACACAGACATAACAATTACACCCTCCCTCTATCAATACAAATCTAGCTCATTACTACCTCATTACACACACAGACATAACAATTACACCCTCCCTCTATCAATACAAATCTAGCTCATTACACACACAGACACATAACATAAATCAAGCTTGTTTCTTGTAGAATAATCTAATATCGACTCGCACAAGCAACAGATCAACTATTTATAAGCTGCAACTACCAAAGTTTTATACAACCTTGGCAAATTGCCGAAACCACAAGCGTTTACCTAGATTTTTATCTAGCGTTGCCACAACTATGGTTTTTATTTTTTGTCAACTAGATCTTGAGTTTTGTGCCGTCGCCCGGGTGTCGGAGTTAATGGCCACATTTTCCTTATGTGGAGTTTTTCAAGAAATCCTAGACGTTTAGTCAAAGCCGGTAAACCCTAGAGATTAAAAAATAAGCCAGCAAAAATATCATGAAAACGATGGAATTCTACACAAAATTGGGCGAACGGCCTTTCTTTCTCTCTTTTTTTTTGGGTATAAAATACATATTACCTACTTTATTACCCTTGCGTAATTTATATTGAATTATATATTATGGGGTTATATGGGGGCTTTTGCGCGGCAACATGTGGTTATTTCTAAAACGTCAGTGGTAACACTGCATGTATCGTTATCAAGTATTACATTTATATACAGGCAGTTGTTTAAATATATTTTTTTCTGAATGAAGCAGATTTAATTTTAGTTTTCATGTGTTGGCTTGTTCTCATACCCGCGCTGGTTAGCAGGACAATGTCTGCAGAAGTGAATGCCTCTTGTGACATGATTTATATCTACGATCCTGCTCTGAATACTATCTATCGGCTCACACAACCAAAACAGTGTAACAGCACAGTACAAGGCAATGGTTGGACATCTTAGTTTTATGCAGACTCACATAAACATGATGGACGCTATGCCATTCCAATCTTCGCTTGGGAAGGAGAAACATCGATCTAAGAGGACGAGTGTCAGGTATTGTGAGCAAGATATACATTGAGTAGGATATGCCTACATGAGCTATGGCCACACACTCCTACCACTCTCTGCTCAAACGCTTATTCCAATATCTTGAAAAACAGATATTGGAATGGTTCAAACCACTTAATGAGGATGAACTCGTATTGGCCAGAATCAAGAGCATACAACATGAGAATGGAAACAACAGGAGGCAGATGAAGACCAAGAAAAAGGTGGATTAATGGAGCTACAAACGTCCTGAGACGTCATTATATTACTATATATCAAGCGACCAAATGTAATATAGCCAGAAAACAAATGGTCATTCGATGCTATGACGCTGTACAGCACAAATTGCTATGACGCCGTACAGTACACACTGCTATGACGCCGTACAGTACAAACTGCTATGACCCTTACAACAAACACAAGCAGAGGAAAGAGTGTGGATATATATATATATTTGACCACAGACACTGTTCCGTTCGTGAAATCTCCTCATTCCTCACATGATCTCTTCTTGTTCTGTTTGCTGCTTGTCAAAGACATTTTATTGCACACGCAGAAATATTTCTCTCTTGTTCTTTAGTTTTTTCCTTTGTCATAATCTTTGTCTTATTTTCGCTCAGAAATAGATTTGTGGTCTGTGACTGAACTTACGAGGAGCCGGACACATTGTTTTCAGTTGGTATGTTTTCAGTTGGTATGTTTTCAGTTGGTATGTTTTCAGTTGGTATGTTTTCAGCTGGTATGTTTTCAGTTGGTATGTAACAGTAATATTGTATCATCCGAACGGCTTATGCTAGTTTTGATATGTCTACATATGTTTCAATTATTAATCTTATTATAAACAACTTATAATGATGTTATTATTCTCTATAACAACAGCAGTTGCACTATAAGAACAGCTGCAGGCTACACAGAAGACTTTGTGATTAGCACAGGAGTAAAGCAGGGATGTGTATTATCCCCACTACTTTTTATTACATACATGGACCATATAAACAAAACAGCAAATTCTAATGAAGCAAATGAACTGCTTTTTGCAGATGACCAGGTTTTATTCCACAACAGCATTAAAAACCTGCAAGACCATCTAAACACAATAGACACAGCAGGCAAGCAATTTAGAATGAAAATCAACATAGAAAAAACAGAAGTAATGAATATTGCAAGAGAAAAGGAGAACATCAACATACAGATAAATAATAAACAACTAAAACAAGTAGATGAATTCAAATATCTGGGCAGCACATTGAGATATGACAACAAACAAGAAGCAGAAATAAACACAAGATGTAATAAGGCCTGTCAGATCATTGGTCAATTAACACCTTTACTAAGAAACAAAGATATTACACTAGAAACAAAGAAAGCGCTTTTCAACACCATTTTCTTACCAACATTGTGTTATCAGTGTCAAACTTGGACATTAGATTCTAGAACAATACATAAGATTAACACCACTGAAATGAAATGTGTGAGACGTATGATTGGAGTTAGCTTGAGAGACAAAATCAGGAATGAAGCACTAAGGAAACAATTAGGGATCAAACCAACAATAGAATACATACAGAAACAACAAGTTAAATGGTACGGCCACATAACCAGTCAGAAAGAGCAAAGTATTATCCAAAAAACACATAACAAACGATACGAAAACAGGAGACCTATTGGACGCCCTCATAAAAGGTGGATAGATAGTGTATTAGAGACACTCGGAAATATAACAGCAGAAGAGGCAAATAGAAGGGCAAAAGAACGTACACTCACTCGCCCCTCAACACCGAAAGTTACATGAGGACAGAAAGAAGAAGATAGCGATGTGAATCCAACAACTTATAGCGGTGTGGATCCAACAACTTATAGCGGTGTGGATCCAACAAATTATAGTGGTGTGGATCCAACAACTTATAGCGGTGTGGATCCAACAACTTATAGCGGTGTGGATCCAACAACTTATAGCAGTGTGGATCCAACAACTTATAGTGGTGTGGATCCAACAACTTATAGTGGTGTGGATCCAACAAATTATAGCAGTGTGGATCCAACAACTTATAGCGGTGTTGATCCAACAACTTATAGCGGTGTGGATCCAACAACTTATAGCGGTGTGGATCCAACAAATTATAGCAGTGTGGATCCAACAACTTATAGCGGTGTGGATCCAACAAATTATAGCAGTGTGGATCCAACAACTTATAGCGGTGTTGATCCAACAACTTATAGCAGTGTGGATCCAACAAATTATAGCGGTGTTGATCCAACAAATTATAGCGGTGTGGATCCAACAACTTATACGGGTATGTATTGCTTTGAGAAGAGGCCTCCAACACAGTGGTGTAAACACTATATGTTAGGGGCGCAAAAAGGGATCAAATAATAGCTAAACTGTTTTTCTTCCATGCATGTCAACAGAGGCACCCAAGGAGGTTATGGGGTGGAGTTGACAGTCCATTCCATAATAGGATTAATGATCAAGAAGCCAGCTGAAGTCGGATGGGTCAGATTGAATAGCGAACACAAAAAATATCTATCTATCTATCTATCTATCTATCTATCTATCTATCTATCTATCTATCTATCTATCTATCTATCTATCTATCTATCTATCTATCTATCTATCTATCTATCTATCTATCTATCTATCTATCTATCTATCTATCTATCTATCT
The DNA here is from genome assembly GCA_034231615.1 of Meghimatium bilineatum. Taxonomy (NCBI): domain Eukaryota; kingdom Metazoa; phylum Mollusca; class Gastropoda; order Stylommatophora; family Philomycidae; genus Meghimatium; species Meghimatium bilineatum. The sequence goes on along the minus strand of CM067320.1, from coordinate 4,667,452 downwards.
ATCTGTCTGTCTGTCTGTCTGTCTGTCTGTCTGTCTGTCTGTCTGTCTGTCTGTCTGTCTGTCTGTCTATCTATCAATCTTTCTGTCTGTCTGTCTATCTTTCTGTCTGTCTGTCTGTCTATCTGTCTCTGTCTCTCTGTTTGTCTGTATGTTTATCTATATCTACGTATACATGTCTCTGAATCTATCTGTGTATCGATTTATCTATCTATCTACCTTTCTAATCTATCTCCGTCTGTCTGTCTGTAGGTCCATCCAAACATTAATCCATCCATTCATCCATCCATCCATCCATGGATCCATCCAGTGATTCATCCATCAATCCATCCATCAATCCATTGATCCATCCATCATCCATTCATCCATCCATCCATTGATCCATCCATCCATCCAACCACCCATCCATCATCTATCTATTGTTTTTATTCTGCTTTTGCTGTAAGGCGTCGCAGGATTGAACGATGATACATTTTCGAGCTATGGCACGTTTTGTTTTGTGATATACAGTGATATACAGTGATATACAATGATATACAGTGATATACAGTGATATACAGTGATATACAGTGATATACAGTGATATACAGTGATATACAGTGATATACAGTGATATACAGTGTTATTATGACTTTTTAGAATGCTGGTAACTCCTTCAATCCACCTTCTTCTGGATCTTTCTGTATTCTTGCTGTTTCCATTTCCATGTTGTTTGCTCTTGCCGTTAGCATTGTCGTTCATTCTCATTAGGAACCGAACCATTTCAGTCTATTTTTTTAAACAATATAATTGACCACAGACGCAGTTCCAACAGTTCTTACAATACCTTCATTCCTCACATGATATCTCGTTCTGTTTCAAGAAGAACAAGAATACAGCAATGAAATGCACACATCAATAACCATAGGAAAGTTGTCAACTTGTCAGCGGAAGCAGATGCTTTCAAAAATGGCTGCAGCAATTATCCTGGGAAATAAAGAATAGAATATACCAGCAAAAATATAAGGCTTGTCACAGATGTCAGCTAGTCTGTCACTGATGTAAGTTAGTATGTCACTGATGTAAGTTAGTCTGTCACTGATGTAAGTTAGTCTGTCACTGATGTAAGTTAGTCTGTCTCTGATGTCAGCTAGTCTGTCACTGATGTAAGTTAGTCTGTCACTGATGTATGTTAGTCTGTCACTGATGTAAGTTAGTCTGTCACTGATGTAAGTTAGTCTGTCACTGATGTAAGTTAGTCTGTCACAGATGTAAGCTAGTCTGTCACGGATGTAAGCTAGTCTGTCACTGATGTAAGTTAGCCTGTCATTAATGTAAGCTAGTTTGTCACTGATGTAAGTTAGTCTGTCACTGATGTAAGCTAGTCTGTCACTGATGTAAGCTAGTCTGTCACTGATGTAAGTTAGTCTGTCACTGATGTAAGCTAGTCTGTCACTGATGTAAGCTAGTCTGTCACTGATGTAAGTTAGTCTGTCACTGATGTAAGCTAGTCTGTCACTGATGTAAGTTAGTCTGTCACTGATGTAAGCTAGTCTGTCACTGATGTAAGCTAGTCTGTCACTGATGTAAGTTAGTCTGTCACTGATGTAAGCTAGTCTGTCACTGATGTAAGTTAGTCTGTCACTGATGTAAGCTAGTCTGTCACTGATGTAAGCTAGTCTGTCACTGATGTAAGCTAGGCTGTCACTGATGTAAGTTAGTCTGTCTCTGATGTAAGTTAGTCGTTCACTGATGTAAGTTAGTCTGTCACTGATGTAAGTTAGTCTGTCACTGATGTAAGTTAGTCTGTCACTGATGTAAGCTAGTCTGTCACTAATCTATGTTAGTCTCATAAGTAAGGTAAGTTAGACAATGCGTCCATATTCGAAGACAAATAGACAGTAGAACATGTGTCCATGTTGGAAGACAAATATACAGTAGAACATGTGTCTATGTTGGAAGACAAATAGAATGTAGAACATGTGTCTATGGTGGAAGACAAATAGAATGTAGAACATGTGTCTATGTTGGAAGACAAATAGAATGTAGAACATGTGTCTATGTTGGAAGACAAATAGACAGTAGAACATGTGTCTATGTTGGAAGACAAATAGAATGAAGACATGTGCTCCAAGACTGTCGTCTTCATGATAAAAGTAGAGCAGTGCCTCTCCCGAAGGAACATGAACAAAAACTGTATGCTGATGTCACAAGGTTTAGGCATACCGCCACCTTTATAAGACAAGAGATCATACTTGTTGTAGGAGCGAGTGAAGAAGGAGACATTATGTCATCTTCTCTGCTTAAGAAACACTTGCAGCTGGTCATATTTTATCGCCATTCTTCGTTCAAAAAACAATTTTAGTTATTCATGTTACCAGTACACAATCCCTCGTTTAAAAAACACTTTTGTTCTTATTACCAGTGCATAAACTTTCCACGTTGAAGCAACACTTTAAACTGTTCGTATTACGAGTATTATTTCTTCCCTCCTTTAAAAACTTTCTACTTTTGGTACACGTGTATCTTGACCTTATTTTTTTTTAAAAACGATACTACTCTCACTTAAATGTGCAGTCGCCATGTTGGTTTCCCCCAAAAAAAGACAAGACTGATCGATAAGCTAGCAAATCTGTGCATTCGATTTCAAATTTGTGTACTATATTACTTGGCCAAGTCTGGTTGTCCCCGAGCATATAACCAATTGTTTAAATGTTTGTTTAACAGTTAGGTACAAGGGCATCACGCCTCCCTCCTTTTTACCACATACATATAGCATATATATGAAAGGTCTCGGCACCGATACATTGTGATTAAAGATTTCTACATCATGAAATGTCACACAGGCGTAGGTGATAATGTCGCCACTTAACCCACATGACATTTATCTTTTTTGTGTGAATATTTATTCCTCTGCTGGATTGTTAATTTTCACTATTTTGAAGTGTCTCGGTTTCTCTCGTCTCTCGCATTCTTTTCTCTTTCTTTCTTTTTCTTTCTATTCCTTCTTGTTCCATTTATTTATTTTTCTTTCTCTATATGTATTTTCTATCTCTATTCTCTTTCTGTCTTCTTTGCCTATGCTTTGTCCTTCTTTCTATATTTGTTTTTCTTTTATCTTTCGCTATCTCTTTTTTCTTTCACTTTATATTTTCTCTTTTTTTGTCTTTTTCTTTTACCCTCTTCTCTTTTTCTTTATGTTATCTCTCCCTCTCTTTTTCTATTCCGATTTCCCCCTTCCTTTCTATTTCTCTCTCTTTCTCTCTCTCTTATTCTCCTATTTCTCTATTTCTTCCTCTCTTTTTCCTGTTTAATGTGTGATTAAGAACTGGTTTAATGTGTATGATTAATAACTGGTTTAATGTGTGTGATTAATAACTGGTTTAATGTGTGTGGTTAATAACTGGTTTAATGTGTGATTAATAACTGGTTTAATGTGTGTGATTAATAACTGGTTTAATGTGTGTGGTTAATAACTGGTTTAATGTGTGATTAATAACTGGTTTAATGTGTGTGATTAATAACTGGTTTAATGTGTGTGATTAATAACTGGTTTAATGTGTGATTAATAACTGGTTTAATGTGTGATTAATAACTGGTTTAATGTGTGTGGTTAATAACTGGTTTAATGTGTGATTAATAACTGGTTTAATGTGTGTGATTAATAACTGGTTTAATGTGTGATTAATAACTGGTTTAATGTGTGTGGTTAATAACTGGTTTAATGTGTGATTAATAACTGGTTTAATGTGTGTGATTAATAACTGGTTTATGATTAATAACTGGTTTAATGTGTGATTAATAACTGGTTTAATGTGTGATTAATAACTGGTTTAATGTGTGTGATTAATAACTGGTTTATGAATAATAACTGGTTTAATGTGTGTGATTAATAACTGGTTTATGATTAATAACAGGTTTAATGTGTGATTAATAACTGGTTTATGATTAATAACTGGTTTATGATTAATAACTGGTTTAATGTGTGTGATTAATAACTGGTTTATGATTAATAACTGGTTTAATGTGTGTGATTAATAACTGGTTTATGATTAATAACTGGTTTAATGTGTGTGATTAATAACTGGTTTAATGTGTGTGATTAATAACTGGTTTAATGTGTGATTAATAACTGGTTTAATGTGTGATTAATAACTGGTTTAATGTGTGTGATTAATAACTGGTTTATGATTAATAACTGGTTTAATGTGTGTGGTTAATAACTGGTTTAATGTGTGATTAATAACTGGTTTAATGTGTGTGATTAATAACTGGTTTAATGTGTGTGGTTAATAACTGGTTTAATGTGTGATTAATAACTGGTTTAATGTGTGTGATTAATAACTGGTTTAATGTGTGTGATTAATAACTGGTTTAATGTGTGATTAATAACTGGTTTAATGTGTGATTAATAACTGGTTTAATGTGTGTGGTTAATAACTGGTTTAATGTGTGATTAATAACTGGTTTAATGTGTGTGATTAATAACTGGTTTAATGTGTGATTAATAACTGGTTTAATGTGTGTGGTTAATAACTGGTTTAATGTGTGATTAATAACTGGTTTAATGTGTGTGATTAATAACTGGTTTAATGTGTGTGGTTAATAACTGGTTTAATGTGTGTGGTTAATAACTGGTTTAATGTGTGTGATTAATAATTGGTTTAATGTGTGATTAATAACTGGTTTAATGTGTGTGATTAATAACTGGTTTAATGTGTGATTAATAACTGGTTTAATGTGTGATTAATAACTGGTTTAATGTGTGTGATTAATAACTGGTTTAATGTGTGTGATTAATAACTGGTTTAATGTGTGATTAATAACTGGTTTAATGTGTGTGATTAATAACTGGTTTAATGTGTGTGGTTAATAACTGGTTTAATGTGTGTGGTTAATAACTGGTTTAATGTGTGTGATTAATAACTGGTTTAATGTGTGATTAATAACTGGTTTAATGTGTGATTAATAACTGGTTTAATGTGTGTGGTTAATAACTGGTTTAATGTATGATTAATAACTGGTTTAATGTGTGATTAATAACTGGTTTAATGTGTGATTAATAACTGGTTTAATGTGTGATTAATAACTGGTTTAATGTGTGTGATTAATAACTGGTTTAATGTGTATGGTTAATAACTGGTTTAATGTGTGATTAATAACTGGTTTAATGTGTGATTAATAACTGGTTTAATGTGTGTGGTTAATAACTGGTTTAATGTATGATTAATAACTGGTTTAATGTGTGATTAATAACTGGTTTAATGTGTGATTAATAACTGGTTTAATGTGTGATTAATAACTGATTTTAATGTGTGTGATTAATAACTGGTTTAATGTGTGTGGTTAATAACTGGTTTAATGTGTGATTAATAACTGGTTTAATGTGTGATTAATAACTGGTTTAATGTGTGTGATTAATAACTGGTTTAATGTGTGTGGTTAATAACTGGTTTAATGTGTGATTAATAACTGGTTTAATGTGTGATTAATAACTGGTTTAATGTGTGTGGTTAATAACTGGTTTAATGTATGATTAATAACTGGTTTAATGTGTGTGATTAATAACTGGTTTAATGTGTGATTAATAACTGGTTTAATGTGTGTGGTTAATAACTGGTTTAATGTGTGTGGTTAATAACTGGTTTAATGTATGATTAATAACTGGTTTAATGTGTGATTAATAACTGGTTTAATGTGTGATTAATAACTGGTTTAATGTGTGATTAATAACTGGTTTAATGTGTGTGGTTAATAACTGGTTTAATGTGTGTGATTAATAACTGGTTTAATGTGTGATTAATAACTGGTTTAATGTGTGATTAATAACTGGTTTAATGTGTGATTAATAACTGGTTTAATGTGTGATTAATAACTGGTTTAATGTGTGATTAATAACTGGTTTAATGTGTGATTAATAACTGGTTTAATGTGTGATTAATAACTGGTTTAATGTGTGTGGTTAATAACTGGTTTAATGTGTGATTAATAACTGGTTTAATGTGTGATTAATAACTGGTTTAATGTGTGATTAATAACTGGTTTAATGTGTGATTAATAACTGGTTTAATGTGTGATTAATAACTGGTTTAATGTGTGTGATTAATAACTGGTTTAATGTGTGATTAATAACTGGTTTAATGTGTGATTAATAACTGGTTTAATGTGTGATTAATAACTGGTTTAATGTGTGTGATTAATAACTGGTTTAATGTGTGATTAATAACTGGTTTAATGTGTGTGATTAATAACTGGTTTAATGTGTGATTAATAACTGGTTTAATGTGTGATTAATAACTGGTTTAATGTGTGATTAATAACTGGTTTAATGTGTGTGATTAATAACTGGTTTAATGTGTGATTAATAACTGGTTTAATGTGTGATTAATAACTGGTTTAATGTGTGTGGTTAATAACTGGTTTAATGTGTGTGGTTAATAACTGGTTTAATGTGTGATTAATAACTGGTTTAATGTGTGTGGTTAATAACTGGTTTAATGTGTGATTAATAACTGGTTTAATGTGTGATTAATAACTGGTTTAATGTGTGTGGTTAATAACTGGTTTAATGTGTGATTAATAACTGGTTTAATGTGTGATTAATAACTGGTTTAATGTGTGTGGTTAATAACTGGTTTAATGTGTGATTAATAACTGGTTTAATGTGTGATTAATAACTGGTTTAATGTGTGTGATTGTGGTATCACTGTTTACCAGTAGGTCTTGACAACAAATAACAAAGTACTAGGTTTGAGGTTTGACAGTTCACACGGACAGACTGACACGGAAACATAAACATATAGTTAACAGTACACACATACAGATGGACGCGAGAACATATAGTTCAGCTATCGTCAATTCTCAGCGGTGTTCAACTCTCAGCGGTGTTCAACTCTCAGCGGTGTTCAACTCTCAGCGGTGTTCAACTCTCAGCGGTGTTCAACTCTCAGCGGTGTTCAACTCTCAGCGGTGTTCAACTCTCAGCGGTGAACAATTCTCTGAGAAAGCCAGCTACGTAAATGATTAACTTGCACCAATCTTAAAAAACACAAATCTTTCCCGATGATAATTAAAAGGCACGTCACAAATTCAGTTTTCATACCAACATTGCGTTATTAATGTCAAACATGGACACTGATTAACTAACAAGAGAGAAAGCTTCAATCAGCCATGTCGAGTGACGTAGGCGATAATACTTCACAAGTCTCTTGTGGTGATAATAAGTTCAGTTCGTGACTTTAAGTTGTGCAACAGTGACAACCCATACACTGCTTACTCACTATCATTGCTTAGCGAAAACTTACTACGTGTGATATGAGATGTCTACGAAAACCAGCAAACAGAACAAGAAATGACTTGTCTACGAAAACCAGCAAACAGAACAAGAAATGACTTGTCTACGAAAACCAGCAAACAGAACAAGAAATGACTTATCTACGAAAACCAGCAAACAGAACAAGAAATCACTTGTCTACGAAAACCAGCAAACAGAACAAGAAATCACTTGTCTACGAAAACCAGCAAACAGAACAAGAAATCACTTATCTAAGAAAACCAGCAAACAGAACAAGAAATGAAAAATAATCATCTGAGAATCGAGGAGATTACACGAACTTTTGGAATAATATCGGTTGTCAAATATATTGAAAAAAAGAGATTGAAATTGTACCGCCACTGAATGAAAATGATCCCATACTGGTCAGCAGCTGGAGAATACAACATGAAAATGGACACAACAAGAGGCCGAGGAAGACCAAGAAGAAGGTGGACTGAAGGCGTTACAATGTTCTGAGACAGTACAATGGTACTGCATAAAACATAGCTCGTAATATTAATAAAATCCAGAACCCGTCAAGGTTGTAGGGTTGTTACATTGTCAGGGTTGTAAGGGTATCACATTGTCAAGGTTGTAGGGTTGTCACATTGTCAGGGTTGTAGGTCAGGGTTGTAGGGGTGTCACATTGCCAGGGTTGTAAGGGTGTCACATTTTTTAGGGTTGTAGGGTTGTCAAATTTCAGGGTTGTAAGGGTGTCACATTTTCAGGGTTGTAGGGTTGTCACATTTTCAGGGTTGTAAGGGTGTCACATTGTCAGGGTTGTAGGGGTGTCACATTGTCAGAGTTGTACGGGTGTCACATTGTCAGGGTTGTAGGGGTGTCACATTGTCAGGGTTGTAGGTCAGGGTTGTGGGGTTGTCGCAATCAGGCATTTGGTAGAGAAAGATCTCCACGCCATCTCTATCTTCTACCATCTTGATGAGATTGTAAATTTCAGACCTTGTCCAGTCCTTGATATAACGACATATTCTAACCACCTCGTATTCTTCAGCCCTCCACTGTATCTTTAAGAACATTATTTGTCATCGAGGAATGTTCCATCATCTGCCCGTACCACCTGAGTTTACGAACTGTAACGATTGTAATCAGTCATTCTTATTGATCAGACGTTAATATCATAAATCTATCATGTGCAAGAACATTGTTCTTATGTTCTATGTAACATATTGAACTTATGTTCTATGTAACATATTGAACTTATGTTCTATGTAACATATTGAACTTATGTTCTATGTTACAGCTACTCAACACAATTCTGTAGCATATTTTTTTTTTTACTGTTTTTCAATCAACATAACGGCGTCATTCAATCCTGCGACGCCTCACAGCATAAGCAGAGCAACGACAACAGATAGGAAATTTGGAATCCAGAAAACAGACCGTTGACAGACCATATAACGAGGTCTCAATCTTGGAGAGAGAAGATCACCGATTTCTTGACAATTCTACGTGTAACTGGATGCTTGACAAGTGTTCGTCTAACTGTGATCTTATCTCGCGAAGAATTAGGTGTCTGCGAGCCAACAGTTATTTCATCGTTCTAATTAAGCCAATGCATCTATTTTATCCTTCATCTGTTTGCGTATCAAATTGTTAATTATCTACAGATAACGGGAGAATAGTCAATCTGTCATGTATAGCAAAGTTGCGTTGCCATCTGTTTTACAAGACCTACCAACAGAATCAAAACAAACCTTCGTACATCATGTTTTGATTGTCAACCTTCGTACTTTATGTATTTTCTATTTTCCTCTCTTTCGTTTCTATCTCGCCTATTTTCCTCTATATCTCTCCTACCTTGTCTCTCTGTTCTAATTTCCTCTATATTTTTTTCTCTCCTTTCTCTCTGTTATATTTTCCTCTCATGTTTTTATCTCTTCTGTTTGTCTCTCCAGTTTTTCCATTCTCTGTAATTCCATTTTCTTTTCTCGTACGTTTGTCCCTATTCCGTGTTTCCTCTCATGTACCTCCCTTCCTCCGCCCCCTGTTTTTCCGAGTACTCACCTGTGTTTCTGTTTTTCCTTCAATTTCCTTTTATTTGGTTGTGTTTTCTTCATCTGATATTTAACTTTACCCAAAAAAAATCAGCTTTGGTCCTATGACACACGTTGCCAAGTGACGTTATTACGGGGCCGTAACTTGAGATAAACGGTTGATTGTGACATCGGCCGACCTGAAATGTAAAGTTTGATCGGTTCAAACCTGTCAGTGTGGGATTTTGTTCGTCTGTCGTACTTTAACAAGCGAAACATCCCAGGCTGTTGATGGTTAATTAGGTCAGTACAAGCCTTGTGTAAGCCAGATGTACTAACACACATCGGTCCTGATCGTCAGTTTCTTAGATCAGAACAAGCCTTGTGTAAGGTTTCAGGCCAGATGTACTAACACCTGATCACACGTTCCTTAGGTCAGAACAAGCCTTGTGTAAGGTGTCAGGCCAGATGTAGTAATACACACCGTTCCTGATCATACGTTTCTAATATTTTCATAGTGTGTGTTTTGTCAATGCCGGTATTGTGTAGGTCAATATTTGTTGGTGTAGCGTGTATTCTGGTGTAGCGTGTATTCTGGTGTAGTGTGTATGTTTGTGGAGTGTGTATGATTACAGACGAGTACTGTTACATGTGTTTTGGATGTAGGAGTGTTATTGGTATTTTAGTGTAATACTTTGTGTGAGTGTGTTGCCTATGTTTAGTGTGGTAATTACGTAGAACACATGTTTTTGAAAGTTTCACTTGAACACGACGAACTATTACTAAGAGGTGTAAACACGAAAACATACAAATTACAATACACAAAACAATTTCAACGTTTCGAACCTTTAGGTCTTTCTCAAGAATATATAAAAGAAACAGTGAAGAACAATGAAAACAGCAAAAACAATGATATAATCACAGAGACACTAGATACACTATAGACATGTAAACAATGATATGATGGGTGGTGCGGTGATGCCAGAGGGACTTTTGTGTGTGTGTGTATGCAACAGCATTAGTGGCTGTATGTGGTTTTGTGATTACGAAGTTCATCGGTTGTGTCAAATTTTTCTAGTACTGTTATGTGTGTGTGGACAAGTCCCGTGCTGGCGTTTGTGAAACCAACTCCGCCGCGCTGTCATGTGTGAACACTTCCCTGCTCTGCCATGTGTGAGAAACTGCCTCCTCGCTTCATGCGGATGTCATAGGGCTGTCATGTGACTATCATAGTACTGCCACGAGGCTGTCTTAGTACTGTCATGTGATTGTCATAGTACTGCCATGAGACTGTCCTAGTAATGTCCTCCCATTATTCTAGTGCTGTAATGCGACTGTCCTAAGGCTGTCATGCAATTGTCCTAGTGCTTCCATGTGACTGCCCTAGTATTGCCATGTGATTGTCCTAGTTCTATCATGCGATTGTCCTAGTGATGTTATGTAATTGCTATAGTGCTGTCATGCCACTTTCCTAGTACTGCGATATAACTGACATAGTGGTGTCATGTGGTTGTCCTAATGCTGTCATGTGATTGTCCTAATGCTATCATGTGAATGTCCTAATGCTGTCGTGCAACTTTCCTGTTCGGCAGACGTAGAATCAATAAGTCTAAAAACAGTTGACTAAACAAAAAGACATTTTGTAAGTGTTAGTTCTCAAACTCCCGCTGTATCTCTCTTGTAGCAGGACACATTCTCAAACTCCCGCTGGATCTCTCTTGTAGCAGGACACATTCTCAAACTCCCGCTGAATCTCTCTTGTAGCAGGACATATTCTCAAACTCCCGCTGGATCTCTCTTGGAGCAGGACACATTCTCAAACTCCCGCTGAATCTCTCTTGTAGCAGGACACATTCTCAAACTCCCGCTGAATCTCTCTTGTAGCAGGACACATTCTCAAACTCCCGCTGAATCTCTCTTGTAGCAGGATGATTTACTGCAATGTAGTCCAGAGAACGTATATGCATTATTCCCCGTTTTATTTTACATCAATGGCTCTATACATCCGACGTCGGTAGTACAATAAAAAGTCATTTAGGAATGTTCTTGTTTTATTTTCTTCTATGTACAATTTCAAGTTCGTGCTGGTTATTAAAATGTATTACAGAAACGGGGATTCGGTGTGTTATGCTTTAACCATCAAATCTTTCCGGTGTGTTATGCTTTAACCATCAAATCTTTCTGGTGTGTTATGCTTTAACCATCAAATCTTTTCGGTGTGTTATGCTTTAACCATCAAATCTTTCCGGCGTGTTATGCTTTAACTATCAAATCTTTCCTGTGGCTACTAAATGTTTTACCTTTCTCATCACCTAACCCTAAAACCTTGATTGTCTGTTCTAATTTTCACTATTAATTTGTCTTTTTACACCAGCATATCTGAGAACTTCTACATTAGTTTTCTTGACTCTCCATGGATATTTCATAATTCTTCTTAACAACCACATCTCAGTTGCTCCTAGTTTATCTTGAACACTTTTGTTTACCGTCCATGATTCGCATCTTTAAAGAAGGATTGGTTCAATATAACATCCTAGCACTTGAACTCGCGTTTACATTGATATTACACAATAGCATAGAAAGTTTCTCATTTTTTTTAATGTTGACTTGGTTTGTGCTATCCTGTTCTTGATCGCATTGGAGCACCGGACATCTGATGTTAATATGATGCCAAGATACTTGACTTTATGTACTAGATTTCATTTTGCATGGTTGATATTAGTACTGCAATTTGGCGGTGCGTAAGTCTGAAACAACCATTGTTGTCTTCCCACGAATTTACAGCCATGTATACTAGCCACATTTGATATATCGTGACCGTAGCTAATATAAGACATGTGGAATATATTAGGTATCATCCTTTGGTAGTGATGCATTTAACCTATCCCGTGTGTTTTTATTGTCTGCCACAAAGTGTAACCAATGAAATTTAATGGAAAAGTCTTAAGTGTCTCTTTTGAAGTGGGGTGCAAAGGGAACGCATTGCTCTAGGCGGACCCAGGGTTAGCAGATAACCAAGATCCCAAATGTACCTCCACGCGGTGCACCCTGGAAACAGAAATACAGCAGCTCGTGCTGATTCTGGCCAAATCATTTGGGGATCGTGTCCGAGAATGTGGAGGTAGCAGATGGAAAGAGATTTGACTGCACAAGAGACAGACAATATCTCCGACACCACCAGCAGCACCACATATAGCGACACTGTCGACATACAGTGAAGCTAGTCAGTCCAGTCCGAACATTGGAGGGGCGGCCAATGTAAAATGCACGTAAAGGTAGATGCATGGAGAGAGACAAATATATTTCATACCGAGTACAATGAAACAATGAAAGGGCAGAACAGCGCTAGAGGGCAGCGTGAACTGCAAATAGAAAATGAAAAGTTCCTAGGAAAGGGGAACTACAAGCTCCGTCAGCTCGAGACGAGCTTCTAGTTACCTGTGTTCCTTACAGGCAGAGACCCAGACCATTCATTAGCGTTTGGTAAAGCAAGAAGACCTAATCCAACTCTAATGTCGAGCCTTCCTAAACCGGAAATATGCTCGCGAAGAGAAAGGGTTCCGCACTCGATGCGCTCAGGTACATAAGGGACAATGATTTAGCCCTGGCCCAACTCTACTGTCAGGTTTTCCTATACCGGAAATACACTTGAAGAGAGAAAGTGTTCAGTACCTGATGGGCCCAGGCGCTATTGGGACAAGGACGCTCAGCTCGAGAACGCCTTGCTCTCAAACGCGTGGTGTGAGACTCGAACTTGGACAAGGGGTACACGATGTCGGTGAATGACACCTCGGCTAAGAGGGCGAAAGAGCCAGGGTCCAACTCATCTGTTGAGTTCTTCCCCTTAAGGAACCAGGCTCACGGATGAGAAATGGTTCAGTACCCAATGGGCACAGGCACATACGTCCAATTACACGAGGCAAGTTCATAGACAGTGGAACACCTCGTTCGAGTCAGACGAGAGCAAAAAAATCGTCTAGGCGAAGAGTCTCCACTACGCGTGCCTGGAGACAGATATAGAAGCTGTCACAGGCTAAGGGTAGCCCACCCGAATTGTCAAGGCATGCCGAAATCGGATGTGCTAGGCCTACAAGGCGCATAACGATGGCACAACGTAATCACGCTCCCGGCGGAAATCGCACGGATATCCGTGATGGTTACAATGGAGCGAACGAAAAACAAATAAAAAAACTTTTGAAGTTTGATCACAGATGACACACACACGTTTATAGGCTTCCATAAATGAAATGAGGTAGACTTCAGTGAGAACTCTGGCATAAAGAAGTTGAAATAAATGACTCATAAATATGTTCACTTGCCAGATTGTTCTGTTGGAAAGTTTTCGCTTTCTCCGACAAGTGTAGTACTGGTACGCCAAATTGGCGGGATAGCATATGCTAGAAAGTGCACCGTATCACTAGAAAATTCAACACATATCAATTTTGTCCAGATAACTTTTTTTTGTAATAATAAACAGTAGTGTATGTTAATCAGCGGAGTCACAGAATAACAAAAAGTAATCTATAATTATCATATCTATGTTCTTTCAGCGCCGCACACCGTTCACATGACAATCATATCTCTTTGGTTCAATCATTATGATGTTACTGTATGTAATTCTTGCATGTTGTTAGGACCATAGTCATACCCTCTTTGATGATTATTCTACGAAGAATCTCTCTTGGTCTTTTTCTTTTGCCATCTGGTATCAATTTTAAAGCTTGTAGTGACAGTCTATTTTCATTCATTCTAAGTACATATTCGCGGTAAGTCCATCGTTTTCTTGTTACTGTTGTAGAAACACATTGCTGTTTGGTGAGTTCTAATAATAATAATAATCATTGGGGTCATATGGGGTCACATGACAGTAATCTATAATATCATTTTTTTAAATAGAAAAAAACTGTAAATACTGAATGTTTCCCGTTAAGGAGTTGCAGGGAGGGGATTGAATAGCTGTGTGATAAAGGCCGCATGCTCTTCCTGTCGCCACGTCATGTACAGGGTAAGTTTTTTAATTTACTCTCCAACAAAATAAAACCCAGTCTTTACCGAGGGTGTTCTTACCCAGTCCTTACAAGTTCTTCGACACGTCATCAATGGCTCTGACACAGACACCAGGCACGTCTTTGAACACGGAGAGGTCATCTATCTTTCACATATGATTTGTCTTTGAACTTGAAGAGGTCATCTATCTTTAATATGTGATCTTTTGAAAAGCTCTTCGAATTATTAAACAGGGCGTGAGGACATCATGTTTGACCTTCAATTCCACAATATCAGACCGTGGGTTCATTAGAGACAGCCTTCTAAAGAAATTCACGTGACTTTTATATTGATTTTCATTGGCTGGCGCCGACACACAGTTTTCACAAAAACATTAAAATGAGTCACTGTAGAATTTTCCAGTAAGCCAGCAGGTCGTATATTGAAGATTGGTCACGCGTTAGTTTCACTGATCTGTGACCATCTAATGTATAAGACGTGATTCAACTGGAAATCATTTTTCTTGCGTGACGCTTAGACTTTTCCCGTGATTTTCATTGAGTGTAGATACAAAGTATAAACATAATAACCAAGAGCAATCAGGGTAAAAAGTCAAACGAGTAATTTCAGAAGTCTGTTTTCCAATTAGCCAACATGTCTTACATATACCTGTCACACTGACGGTCACGGTGAGAACAAGGAACTTTTAAAATGTTGAAAACAGCTGACTAGTTCTTGCGATGTATTCAATTCCGCATTGTGGGCGGTTACAAGTAATCGGATACTGAAATAGATTCGGGTAATAACATCACTATTAATGTGGTATCGGATGTGTGTGAATTATATACATGCGCAGTTCGCACGGACGTTGGGGTTAAGTGAGTGATTCAAGATTGAAATAAGGGTGATGATGATGAATATCATGATTGTGATAATGGTGATGTTCGTGATGGTATTCATGATGTTCGTGATGGTATTCATGATGTTCGTGATGGTATTCATGATGTTCGTGATGGCGATGATTGAGGTGATGATAATGATTGAGGTGATGATGATTGAGATGATGATTGAGGTGTTGATGTTTGGGATGATAATTGAGATGATGATGATTGAGGTGTTGATGATTGGGATGATGATTGAGATGATGATTGGGATGTTAATGATGATTGAGATGTTAATGATGATTGAGATGGTGATTGGGATGATGATTGATTTGATGATAATGATTGAGATGATGATGATTGAGATGATGATAATGATTGAGATGATGATCGCGATGATGATTGAGGTAATGCTAATAACTGAGGTGATGATGATTGAGATAATGATTGAGGTGCAGATGATTACGGTGATGGTCATGGTTGAGGTAATGGTGGTGTTAATGATTATAGTGACGACGATTAATCATGTAATGATCCCAATTAGGACAGTTGTGACGAGAATTACGGTGATGATGGTTGAGATGATGATGATGGTTGAGATGATGACGGTGATGTGATGATGGCGGTGGTGGTGATGATAGAACCAGGAAAGTATCCGACTTTTCTTCTCTTGTTCTATATTAGAGGATTCCAAGATTTTAACCTTTATTGCTCCATATTGGTTGTGTAGCGTTATTTTCTAGGGGAGAATCACTAAAGCTTTGGAAGGTCTTAGATTTTCTATGGTAGAATCACCAACGCTTGTGTAGGTCTTAGATTTTCTATGGTAGAATCACCAAAGCTTGTGTAGGTCTTAGATTTTCTATGGTAGAATCACCAACGCTTGTGTAGGTCTTAGATTTTCTATGGTAGTATCACCAAAGCTTGTGTAGGTCTTAGATTTTCTATGGTAGAATCACCAACGCTTGTGTAGTTCTTAGATGACCGTTTAACTTAGCATGTCTGTATCATGACCAGGTCCCAGTATATACCTTTCAACAGTACGTAAACACGGCTGTATTCGTGGGCTTTTTTATTATTGTCGTGATTTTCGTTGGTTACTATTTATATACGTTGATTCCGCATTTTTTTAAAAAAGCGGATCAACTAAAAATGCACAGAAATAATAAAAAATCAGTCTTTCAGGTCAGTTTACTTTCTGTACACATGTCTTTACTGTCAATGGTCTCGGCTGTCTTCTGTGATACCACCAGTTGAACCGTGACCTTAGAGAGTACTTTGAGACCTCTCATTTGAATGTAAACATGATTTAGTTGGTTGGCCTTCATTTTATTTTGGATAACTAACTAATCAACCAACCAACCAACCACCCACCCACCCACCCAACCAACCAACCAACCAACCAACTAACTAACTAACTAACTAACTAACTAACTAACTAACTAACTAACTAACTAACTAACTAACTAACTAACTAACTAACTAACTAACTAACTAACTAACTAAGCAACTAACCAACTAACTAACCAACTAACTAATTAACTAACTACCAAACCAATCAACTATCTAACCAACTAACTAACTACCAACCAACCAACCAACTAACTAACTCACTAAATAAATAACTAACTAACTTGCAAACCTAACTGACCTATCTAACCTGCTGGCTGGCTGACTGACTAACTTACTAACTAACTAACTAACTAACTAACTAACAAATAGAAGACATACAGACATCCGTTTCGAAATTATTGGAAAAATGTGTTTAGTCCACGACAAAGTTGATAAATCACAGAATAGTTGCTGAAACAGAACAAAAATGGATGAATCCAAGATAAATTTGTTGAGTTCAAGAGAAATGTGTTTAGAACTTGAAATGAGTCTCGCCCCTTGTGTTGACGGGGCCCGAGATGGGTTCAAAGAATACCAACATATATGTCGTACTAGGCGACTAAGAAGGTTTAGGTGTGGAGTTGGTTTTCTTATCTCATAGAGGGTCGGATGTGTCACGCTTAAAGACGCAGATACCACAGCTACGCTGTAAACCATGAAATAACGCATTACAAATCGCATTCCTCCTACTACATCCTACTAATCTACAGGAGTTTTGGAGAAACGAAGAAGACATGAGTCGTGTATACAGGTCTGCAGATAAGGGAGGGGTGAGGGGTTGGGTGTTCAAACCCCCCCCCCCCCCTTTCCTTTTACATATCTGAACATGGCGTATAAGACTAGGATATTAACGAAAAGTTCGATAAAAACTTCTCTCTCAGCGATCTTTCACAAAAAGGTCTTCAAAATTAGGTAAAATCCCCTACATAAGGTAATCATATCCACGGCCCTGCTTGTATCCATTGTTTTATACGGACCTTATGATTGGGACTGCTTTGCACATTACTCTGTTTATATATATATATATATAGTGCTCAGAGAATCCATAAAGAAAAATATGTTCTGGAAAGAATATATCACATGATAATGATATATATCTACCGCTCAA
The DNA here is from genome assembly GCA_034231615.1 of Meghimatium bilineatum. Classification (NCBI taxonomy): domain Eukaryota; kingdom Metazoa; phylum Mollusca; class Gastropoda; order Stylommatophora; family Philomycidae; genus Meghimatium; species Meghimatium bilineatum. The sequence goes on along the minus strand of CM067320.1, from coordinate 4,649,800 downwards.
GACGGATGTATCGTGCCTTTGTCACAAATAACACGGCGACAGAACGCTTTCTCTGGATTACATCGTGATTGAAATCTGTTAGGATCACGGTCCTCTCACAAGGAAGGGAGAATCAGTGGGAGTTTGAGAATGAAATGTGAACATATAATATATATATATATATATATATATATATATATATATATATATATATATATATATATATATATATATATATATATATATACAGGCCCGTATATAGGGGTTAGGGGAGGAAGGGGGAGGGTTAAAGCTCTTCTTTAACTTTAACGATGTTTCACAAAAAAAGCCATGACTTATTTCATCACAAAAGAGGGGCTGAAGCGCCAAAAAATGGCGACGATTGTTTGCGGTTAAAACCCACTCTCTTTTTACCGAAATGTTATCTACAGCCCTATGTTTGTTTGTGTGTATACACACACACACACACACACATATATATATATATATATATATATATATATATAATATGTTTTTATGTGAAATTAACCGTGCATATACAAATTTACAACAATAAAAATAACAACACCGCTCAAGATGTAGAAAATGTCAACGTGAAATAGATGTGAAATGTTTGCAAGGAATAAATACAGCCGAGAGAGAACGAGGTTGTTTACTCACAGCAAGGACAAATATGAGATGGGAGAGTGGAATAAACGAGTTTAGTAGGAGAAACGCGCATGACCAGAGATGGCCAGATGAAGATTAGGCTCTTACACAAGGCATTTCATCTCAATTTCTAGAAGGAACAGACGACAGGCACAGATTGGGTCTCCAGAAAACAATGATCGAGAAGAATCCGGAAGGTTTAAGTATTGGCGCATGCGTGATTGTACTATATATACGTGTCACTGTAAAGTTATATGTATTTAGTGGTTCTGTGTTACCGGGCGCCAAATTGGAGCAAAGAATAGTATCACTATTACTTCTGACCCTGCGTGTCATAAAGAAAGTTGCTAGATGACTAAGGCAAAATTGTTGGTTTAAAATGGTCACAAGAAATGGTATTATGGTGTTCAGCAAGAATTTCGCGTTAGTGACCTTGTCCTACCATCTGATGTTTATCTTGTCCTGACATCTGATGTTCACTTTGTCCTGACATCTGATGTTCATCTTGTCCTGACATCTGATCTTTACCTTGCTATGTAATCTGATGTTCACTTTGTCCTGACATCTGGTGTTCACTTTGTCCTGACATCTGATGTTCATCTTGTCCTGACATCTGATGTTCATCTTGTCCTGCCATCTGATGTTCATCTTGTCCTCTCATCTGATCTTCACATTGTCCTGCCATCTGATGTTCACCTTGTCCTGCCATCTGATGTTCACCTTGTCGTGCCATCTGATTGTTTAAAAAAAACTTCTCTCCCTTGTGGTTGCGCTTTTGTTGATGTACGTTGAGAAAACTAAAACCACAGTGAGAGGAAGTTTGTTTTACCATAGTTGTATTGCATTAGGTGTCATGTTCTATTTTTTTATGGAGAGTGTTCGAACCCCATCCTTCACCCAACACCATCTAACCAACGGAAATGTGTGTCATTTAAAACGTTATTCTCATTGGGGAATCTGTAAGCATCTCGTCCTGTACAATCTGCTCCTGTACAATGTACAATCTGGTCCTGTACAATCTGCTCCTGTACAATGTACAATCTGGTCCTGTACAATCTGGTCCTGTACAATCTGGTCCTGTACAATGGACAATCTGGTCCTGTACAATCTGCTCCTGTACAATGTACAATCTGGTCCTGTACAATCTGGTCCTGTACAATCTGGGCCTGTACAATCTGCTCCTGTACAATGTATAATCTGGTCCTGTACAATCTGGTCCTGTACAATCTGCTCCTGTACAATCTGTTCTTGTACAATCTGGTCCTGTACAATCTGCTACTGTACAATCTGGTCCTGTACAATCTGCTCCTGTACAACCTGGTCCTGTACAATCTGGTCCTGTACAATCTGCTGCTGTACAATCTGGTCCTGTACAATATGATCCTGTACAATCTGCTCCTGTACAATCTGGTCCTGTACAATCTGCTCCTGTAAAATATGGTCTTGTACAATCTGGTCCTGTACAATCTGGTCCTGTACAATCTGGACCTGTACAATCTGCTCCTGTACAATCTGCTCCTGTACAATCTGCTCCTGTACAATCTGATCCTGTACAATCTGCTCCTGTACAATCTGCTCCTGTACAATCTGGTCCTGTACAATGTACAATCTGGTCCTGTACAATCTGGTCCTGTAGAATCTGGTCCTGTAGAATCTGGTCATGTACAATCTGGTCCTGTACAATCTGGTCCTGTACAATCTGGTCCTGTACAATCTGGTCCTGTACAATCTGGTCCTGTACAATGTCGTCATGTACAATCTGCTCCTGTACAATGTGCTCCTGTACAATCTGGTCTGTTTCTTCCACTGTCATATTCAAACGTTCCTTGATATCTATTTCTTTTTCTTCTTCTTCATCGTTCATTCTCAAACTCCCGCTGGATCTCTCTTGTAGCAGGACACATTCTCAAACTCCCGCTGGATCTCCCTTTCTCTCTTCTAGCATTGCAATGTTCTTAGTAGATTTCCAGTAGAATGTAGTCCAGAGAATGGAGAGGCTTTGTGCGGCTGCTTTATTTTCACCAATAGCCCAACACATCCACCTTCGAATGTCGACATCTGTTTAGGAATGACGGTACAAGTAAAATACCTTTTTTTCTAATGGGAAAACAAGCCTTCTAATCTGACTAAGTTAACTGTTCTTTCATTTCTATTGGTTGCCATAAAAGTTATAATGGTAGCGACCAATAAAAATCACCGGAATAGTCTAATGAGTTATTAAGATGGCTCCATTTCAGATCAGCCAGTAGGTCTTATTGTGTAGACGGCCATGGTTTAGGGTTGTCTTATTTTTGTTAACGTAAACCTTTTTTTAAAATTTGAGGTCATCGTTGTCATTTACAACCTGAAAACAAAGAAAATCTACGACTAACAGAAAATAGCAATCATGACATCCAACAGAGAACATACTCAGGAAACCAGTTCAAAATACAGCTAGAACGGTTAATGGCATGGAAGAGCAAGGAAAAATGAAACGAGGATAATCTAAGAACGCACTGACAAGAGAAATGATGAAAGGACTTGATACAGATGGAAAGAGACTGCGAACATATGCAAGGATACAGACAAATGGAAAATAATTGTCAGTGGCATATGCACCCGAGAAATTTGTAAATATCCTATACGGATTTGTTGAATGATTCTCATATAGAAAAAAAATCTGTTTTTTTTTTAGTGGGGGGGGGGGGGGGGTTTAGGGTTCCAACCTTCTCAGGAAAATAGAAAAAAACAATTAGTATTTTACTATTAGCAGGATCGTAGATACATGTCTTCAGTAAGGGGTGGGGTTTGAGGTAGGGGGATTTAAAAAAATATAATTATTGAACCCCTCCCCCCTCGGTGACAACATAAGATGAATATATTTTCTACATACTCCGTTCTAGTGGCACGTGAGATTAGGTGCTTGAGTAAGACTGCAGGGGTCTCAGGCTTGAAAAATTACGAAATGAAGACACCAGGGAAAGAGTAGGTATAATATCTTGCAGAGAATTGTTGTTTTGCTACATTATAAGAATGCATTACAAGTTACCCGTGAAGAGATATAACCAAGTGAGATCACGGTACAAAGCCAGAGGAAGACCACGGAAAAGGTGGATAAGAAGCAGCTGCACTCAATCAACCACTAAAAGTCTTCACCGACTGCGAAGACCAAAGAAGATGACTATATTCAAAGATTGCAGATCCCTACTGGAATCAATCCAGAGCAACAAAAATGAAAGCCTTCTGCACAACATCATACAGAGAAGCTAAAACAATAATCCAGAACACATACACAGCAAAGTGGAAGAAATAAATGGAAGTGGAAGAAATAAATGGAAGTGGAAGAAATAAATGGAAGTGGAAGAAATAAATGGAATTGGAAGAAATAAATGGAAGTGGAAGAAATAAATGGAAGTGGAAGAAATAAATGGAAGTGGAAGAAATAAATGGAAGTGGAAGAAATAAATGGAAGTGGAAGAAATAAATGGAAGTGGAAGAAATAAATGGAAGTGGAAGATATAAATGGAAGTGGAAGAAATAAATGGAAGTGGAAGAAATAAATGGAAGTGGAAGAAATAAATGGAAGTGGAAGAAATAAATGGAAGTGGAAGACAAACATGTTTTAATACATCATCTTCAAAGATATCAACAGACACACAATATTTCGTCTTAGAACAAGACACTGCAGACTGTTTGGGTCACCTTTACCGATTGAGGATCTCATACACATATGAATGCCCATGTGGATCCGGAATCCAGACTCCCGGAATCCAGACTCCTGAACATATGCTTGAGGATTGTTCAACATACAAAGAGCAGAGACAGCAGACCTGGTCAGAGGATACAGATTTGAGGCAAAAGCTATGGGGCAGCCGCTCTGACCTGGAGAAGACAGTGGACTTCGCCCTGACGACAGGTCTGACAATATAACATGACCACAGATGCTGGAGAAGAAGACGAATGCCATCTTGAACAAACACGGTCACATCACAGCCGAAGTGACACATCTGATCTTTGAACACAGGCTCGATCTCGAATCACCTCCTACGCTTAACGGCAAGAGTGGATAACAAACCACCCGGGGAAAGACAATAGATAATAGACAATACTCCGTTCATCCGTATGGAAACGGAAACTGGAATTATATCGCACATTTCACCAGCTTTGCACAACTTCAAAATAATGTCTATCAGCACATATATAACACATATTAATGAAATTATGTGTGTGAGTCTGAAATAGTCTAGTCCATATGAATACAATATTTCAATAGAATACAGTTATTGGTTTGTATTTTAGTTTATGTGCGATATACATCAAATGTCTACGTGTTAACACACATCTGACGCACATTTATTAAGATATTTACAATCAATTAAAAGCCGTCAGTTACACATGTTTAGTTTAACTTACCATTGTTATGTTTTAAGCGTGATCTTAGGCTATTAAAATTGGTAGCATATCCTCTTCAGGATGTGGATATCAACCCAGCATTTTTTGGCTGTAGTGATTTCCTAGGCAATATAAATACGTTCAGTAGTTTGCCAGTGCTTTCTGAACGGTCCGGATGCACAACTGCCTGTTGCGGGGGTCGAACTCGGTACCTAGTAAGTCACAGACGGGCTCCGTACTACCTCCTCACAGAGCTGTTATACAATGCATTTTGGCTATTAGACAACGAAATGGCACGATTGCGCAGATTCTTAGAAATATCGCTAACAAATAGAATAAATAACGATTTCATTAGGAAGAAAAATCTGGTGCAACACCAATACTAGAATACATTAAGAGACAGAAAATCACATGGTTTCCACACGTCTGCAGACTACCAACAGTGTTCCCCACACTTGATGCTACACAGATACAACAGCTATAAACCTAGGGTAACCGTGGGCTACCTAGGGGTAGAGTACGAAAGTGTTGGACCACCGAAATAAGGGATGCAATAAGTACTTCGATATACATAACGCATGCGAAGACCATCTCCAGAGAACTCTTCTACCCTTGACACATAAAGGCAAAAAAGGATCAGCATATAGATAGACAATACTATTTTGTACTCTCGACCACACGACATCAGAAGAACAATTGCAAGACCATATGAACAAACTCCACACAACATGTCAAAAATTCAACATGAAGATCAATATTGAAAAGACTGAAATAATGGCAATAGCAAAGAAAGAAAGAAATATCACTATCTCCATCGATGATAAACGCCTTAAATAGGTACATAAGTTTACTTACTTAGGAATCATTATATCGAGTGAAGGGAAAACAAGTAAAGAGATACAAAATAGATGCAACAAAACATACCAGATCCTAGGACAGATGACACGCATTTTCAAGAACAAAAATGTAAACATAGACACTAAAGTTGCATTATACAAGACTATTATTATTCCATCACTATGCTACCAGTGCCAAACCTGGACAATGACAGCACAAGATAAAAGAAAAATAGTGACAACAGAAATGACATGTCTACGAAGAATACTCAGAGTGTCATTAAGAGATAGAATTAGAAACGATAACATCAGACAGATAACCAAAACAATACCAGTATTGGAACACATCAAAAGACAGCAGATCAAGTGGTTTTCACACGATTCCAGACTACCGACATATAGCATGCCACAGATGGCCATGACACATAGACATAACGGTTATAAAGCCAGAGGCAGACCATGTAAAAGATGGATCACAGAAATTAAAGAAGCCACAGGAACAAGCGTACAAACAGCGCACAAGAAGGCCATCTCCAGAGAACTCTTCCACCCCTGACGCCGCAAGGCAAACAAGGGACACAGCGTATAGATAGATAGATAGATAGATAGATAGATAGATAGATAGATAGATAGATAGATAGATAGATAGATAGACCACACTACAGACAGTGTTTAAGGTTGTATCCGGTGTAATGTCTGCAGTCGTTAAAGTTCTTTTCTCGATACACAAAAATTAGTATGCCGGCAAAAATCACATGATTTCATTTGTGTAGACAAACTGGACATGATAGACAAATATAAATTATATATTTATTGGATCTAATCAAATATAACAGCATAGGCAGAGTCGTAGGCGAATAAGGAACGTTGGAGATAGGATGCGATTCTGTCACATATAAAAAATGTCACCATTATCGCATCTTGTCTCAATTTTTTAATTTCTGTTTTCTATTAAATAACGCCTATAGATACGAGATACAGGACATTGGACATTGCACCTGTCTCTTTTTTGTGACAGACTCTTTGATCATGGTGGGGTGCTAGATGTACAATCACTGCGGATGTACCATCACTGCGGATGTACCATCACTGCGGATGTACCATCACTGCGGATGTACCATCACTGCGGATGGGTCAGTATAACTGACAGAAGAATGATGAGTAAGTTGGCTCAGAAGTTTGTGCTTCTGGAATAACGTGATAATTCTGGTATACTGGAGCACTGGAATAACGTGATAATTCTGGTATACTGGAGCACTGGAATAACGTGATAATTCTGGTATACTGGAGCACTGGAAAAACGTGATAATTCTGGTATACTGGAGCACTGGAATAACGTGATAATTCTGGTATACTGGAGCACTGGAAAAACGTGATAATTCTGGTATATTGGAGCACTGGAATAACGTGATAATTATGGTATACTGGAGCACTGGAATAACGTGATAATTCTGGTATACTGGAGCACTGGAATAACGTGATAATTCTGGTATACTGGAGCACTGGAATAACGTGATAATTCTGGTATACTGGAGCACTGGAATACCTTCCTTCGGGTACTAAACATGCATCCATACCCCCATACACATCCATACCCCCACCCCCATACACAACCATACCTTTGAGACCTTATACGAGTCTGGGTGTCACCTCTGTTACACAACTGAGAAGTCTGGGTGTCACCTCTGTTAAACAACTGAAAAGTCTGGGTGTCACCTCTGTTACACAACTGAGAAGTCTGGGTGTCACCTCTGTTACATAGCCAGAGAAGATGCTGTGATTTTGTCAGAAAAGCTATTGGCTGTGAAGATCTACCTTCTCACAGCTAAACAATTATATCATTAACATTATTATCATTGCTGTCGTCAATATCACCATCATCATTATCACCACTATCACCATCATCATCACTACCAGCACCAAAACCATCATCATCTTCACCATCATCATCACCATTATCATCATCACCACCATCAACATCATCATCATCAACATCATCATCATCACCACCAACAACATCATCAGCAACCTCATCAACATCATCAGCACCATCATCAACATCATCATCATCATCACCACCACCAACAACAACATCATCATCATCACCACCAACAACATCATCATCATCATCACCACCAACAACATCATCATCATCACCACCAACAACATCATCAGCACCATCATCAACATCATCATCATCACATCATCACCATATAATCCGTTCTAGAAATTCATCAATTAACCTGACATCGACTAACTCCGAAGACGATAATCGATACAAGTGATGTTTGTCAGGTGGATAAAGAAGCCAAGACACTCACTGGAATATGAATCAAATTGGAGAAACATCGGAGTGCAAATCTACAAACCCTGAGGGTAGAGAATCGATACTTTGCCTTTGAATGTTGGTCGCTACACACACAGACACGAATATTGATGTTTGCCGGTGAAAGAAAAATTGATTATTGTTCGGTACATGAACTTGGTATTGTCAAGTTTTGACAACTGTACAATTTAACAATCACTTTTAGTGTGTTGTCTTTCTGTGCGTGGTGTGTGCGCATGTCAGAAATGCGCATATAATCTTCATTTTTTTTTGTTTGCACTTTTTATTCGTTAAAAATAAAATTATTGTTGTGAAAGTAAGGTTAAATTTGTTTTATAGTAAGTTACTATATAACATAATCGCGCAACTCGCCAGGGTTGTTGAGGGTTCACATTAGATGCATCATCACACAGCGTCTTTATGCGATTTCTTTTATCACATTTGCTTCTTCCACCCTCAACTGGTCCATATGCAGTATCGTGTTTGCCAAGTAATTATATTGACATACATGTTCAAACCATGCAAGTTTTTGTCAACAGAAACATTTTTGAAAACAATGGATCTTGTGACCATGTATAAATCTCTGTTTATATGTTACGTACACATTTGTCTTATGCTCTTTATAGCAGCTTTATCCAATTCGTCTGTAATAATTGTATTCTTCTTCTTCTTCTGCGTTCATTCTCAAACTCCAAATGGATCTAGCTGGATCATGGTCCTGCTAGATTTCCAGCAGGATGTAGTCCAGAAAATAGAAATACGTTGTGTTGCCGTTTTATTTGCGTCAATGGCCCGACACATCCGTCTTCGGCGGGATATTTGTATTCAAAATAAATGTTAAATAGTACAAAATTGCTATAGAAGAAAGACAAAAATTGCTCAATGTCTCACATACATCAATCAATCAATGAACCCGTAACCCTTCAGGGTCGTAGGGGTACCACAATGGATGCCTCAGCACACAGAGTCCTCCAGCGAATTCTATCCTCAGCGATGCGGATGAGTGTGGAAATATCCTGCCCAGTCCATTCCTTGATGTTGTCTGTCCATGCCTTTATTTGGACTCCTCTGCTTCTTCCACCCTCGACAGTTCCCTGCAGTATTGTTTTTGACAAGGAATCGTGCCTGCATACATGTCTGAACCATACATGTCTGCATACATGCTAGTTTTCGTCGTTTCACTATTGAAAGCTCACAGACATATGGGAATGTGAATGTGGTTTTTAATAGTGTTATTGTTACTGTTAGTTTTTGCTTGTGATTCATGAGAGACTGTGAGAGACAATGGGAGACCATGAGTGTGCAGAAACATCAAGGAGAAGATGATTTAATTCTATGGTTTCCTCCTAATTTACTTCGACCCTCTAAACAGAGGCAGCTCTTACAAAACCTGGAGGTCGTGGTGATTGGATTACCAGAACAGCGACCTCCACTTTTTGATGGTTGTAAAGCTTCGATATAACCATATCAGACTAACATCCATGGCTAAAAATAGCGTACCTCACCACAAGAGGCACATGTTACGTAACCGGAGAGGGTGCAAAGGTTCTCGCATTGCTCTTGTGCGGACCCAGAGTTATTAGATAATCAAGATCCCAAAATTTCCTCCTAGTGGTGCACCCTGGAAATAGAAATACAGCTGCTCGTGCTGTTTCTGGCTAAAACATTTGGGGATTATGCCCGTGAATGTGGAGGCAGCAGACGGAAAGAGAATTGACTGCAAAAAGAAATAGTCAATATCTCCGACACCACCAGCGCCAACACATGCAGCGGCACTGTCGACACACAGTGATGCTAGTCAGTTCAGTCAGATCATTGGAGGGGCAGCCAATGAAAGCGACATGAAATAGCAGATGCATGGCGAGAGACAAAAAGACAACATACTGAGTACAATGAAAGGGCAGTACAGAGCCAGAGGGCAGCGCAAACTTCAAATAGAAAAAAGAAATCGCTTCAAGGAATCCGGAACTTATAAGCTGTATTTGCTTGACACAAGCTTCTAGTTGCCGGCGTCCCTTATAGGCAGAGACCCAGACCCAATCGTTGGCGCCCGGAAAGAAGGTAGCCCTGGCTAACTTTAATGTCCAGCTTGTCTATACCGGATACATGCTCGAGGAGAGAAAGAGGGCCGTAACCGATGGGCTCTGAAACGGGACAACTATGGCAGCCCTGGCCCAACTCTACTGTCAAGCTTTCCTATACGGTAAACATGCTCGCAGAGAGAAAGGGTGTGGGACCCGATGGGCTCAGGCACAAATGAGATAAGATCGTTCTGCTCGAGACCACGTATTGATCCCAAACGCGTGACGAGACTCGGACTTGAACGAGGGGCTCACGATGTCGGTGAACGACACCTCGGGTAAGAAGGCGAAAGAGCCCTGGTCCAACTCTTCTGTCAAGTTCTTCCTTATCCGAAACCAGGCTAGATGTTGAGAAAAGGTTCAGTACCCGATGGGCACAGGCACAGAACGTCTAATTACACGAGGCAAGTTAACTGACCGTGGAACACCTAGAATGAGAGAGACCTGAACGATATACGTCTCGGCGAATAATCATTACACACCCGCACGCCCGACGACAGATAGGCAGGCTGTCACATGCTGGGGAAGTCGACTACCCGAATTAAAGGCATGACGAAAACGGATACGCTGGGCCTCGGATGTCCGGGTCACAAAGTGAACCAACCGAGGTACAAATAACACAGTTCAACTGTGCAACTTGCAGTACAACGTACTTCACGCTCCCCGGCGGAAATCACACGATTTATTTATTCTTTGTGGGTATACGATAGCCAACGCAGAAGAAGCAGATAACCATGATCCTAAAAGTACATCCCTGTGGTGCATCCTGGAAACAGAAATATAGCCGCTCTTACTGTCTTCCTAACCAAAACTTTTAGGCTCGTGTGCCTGGACTTGGAAGACATAGTAAACCTAGGTTTATTCGACCGTAGCCGTTGTCCAAGAAGACTCATACAGAGATAATTGGGTTCAGTTCGCAAAGGCATAGAAGGGAGATGTCTTTTTTTCATGATATGTATTCGCCGATTACGAAGCTCCTTGTCAATGATAGGTGCAATTTACATACTACTTTGTTTGCTAATGATGGAGAGTTCAAACACAGGCCGTGTCTGTCGATATTTTGGAAGGCTATCACAAATGAGACAAGTGTGAGAAATGAACAGATCAAATTCCAGACCAGCAACGAGTTTCGCGAAGCAGCATCTTATCTAGGAAGGCTGTATCAACCCTCAGTCTGACTGAACTGCCGTCGTTGAATACAGATGTACACGGATCATAGAGAAAAAAATACTAGGTCTGGGAGCTAGGGACACGAAAGATGGTAATGGAATGCTCTTCCTACACGAGGAATAGCTAGAATGAGATTGCGAACGAGAAGATTACACTTAAGCTGTGAATGATTAGAAGATGATTACAGTTTAGTTTTCGAACCAAAATATGACAATGGAACTGTTAACGAGAAGTTTGCACTAAAGCTGGGAACGACAAGAAAAAAAATTACAATTATCCTGGTAACTAGAAGATTACAATTGAGAAAGCTCACTTGAAAGTAAAATTTGTACTACTGTGAAATCACGCGACAAGAGCTAAAAATGTCCGAATCATGTATAAACAGCGCGAGAAGAGCTATATATTAAGGCCGGAATCTAACAAAGATATACAATATATAGCCAAAACGTCTGAAGAACAAGGCAGACATTTAAAACGTCAGATTGTGTCAGTGGCGTAGCGTCAATCGACACCAAAACGCTCAGCGTCCCCTTTAAACAATATAAATAGCACATACACACAGACATTACTATTTGTTTGCTATAAATATTACACAAAAAATAAATGCTGGTATTTTCGTTCAATATTACACCAAGTATTCCGCACTTGAATTTTGACGCCAAAACCATTGGCGTCCGTAAAAAAACAACAACTATCTATCCGTAATGGAAGTTTGATGCCAAGAATATTTGGTGTCCAACAAGAAGTATATGACAATAGGAAAAAAAACGTCACGTAGTGCCTGATGAAGCATAAGTTTCAAAACTCTTTGATCCCTAACTATCTATGCACTGTGTACAAATGCTGGCTTCAGACCAATCATATGATTAGAAATAATGTATAATGGCGTATTTTATGATAATTGCAAACTGGAAACCTCCATCTGTTACATCTGTGCATGTCATAAACTATTATTTGTGTGTGTAATTAATTGTTTTGTGTATAACTGTTGAAGTATGGAAAAAGGAAGTTTACCAGACTCAAATATTGTTAACTTTATTTTGACAACTCCTGTGTATAATTTATCATGTGAACAACTCCAGTGTGTGTTTGTGTGTGTGTGTGTGTGCGTTTGTGTGTGTGTGTGTGTTTGTTTTGAAATTGCAAAGACCAATTCCACGTTTGTCAATTAAAAAATTTCGTAATAATAGAAATGGAAATATTCAATCGTCCTGGTATGACAAATTTCCGTTGATAATTAATTGGCTGCTTGGATAATTAAAATGTTTTCCTAGGTATGTCTATTGTCTGGGGTGAAAGAGTATCAATGGTGCAAGGCTAGCATTTGTGATTTAAGCCACTTTATTAGAAAAGCAGTAAAACACCAGTCCTCAAAACAGTATCTATTACACTATGAGACATTTCATCAGCTGGGCAAGACACGAATCGAGCATGTGCTATCAGAAGCTACACGACTGCAAGCAGTAAAACATAATGAGATTGTGTCTTCAATCCGACAATACTTGCATCGACTCATTCAGTCAATCATATTTTTACGTAAACAGGAGTTAGCATTCCGTGGACACAGAAGTAAAAATGTGTTTTTGGTGTGACCCCAAAAAAAGGTGGGGGGTGGGGGTGGATGGACGAGGGAGAGAGAACTACCTACCTATTAAAAAAAAGATATATCGGGGTCCCCGTTCTAAAAAAGTCACGTGGCTACATCACTGGAAGGTGTAGCGGTAAGTCAACTCCTGTTTACAGCTGACACTAGTAGGTCACATACGAGTGACATGGTTGCGGTGTTTAGTCGTTATAACAATAACAAGTTTGTTGGTACATGTATTATTCAGGGCGATCTGTATGTCTGCACATTGTTACATTTTTCTACTGGTAAATAGTAAAAGTGTACCAGTATAGAAATTATTGGCTAATGGGAACACACGTTTTCTTAATTACTCATTAGATTATTCACGTGATGTTCATTGGTCATTATTATTGTGTTATTATGGCCGCCAATAAATGGAATATTCAGATAAGTCATTACGAAGGCGTGTGTTCCCATAAGCCAGTGAGCCTTATAAGTCGAGGGTTACAGGAAAATTCAAGATAAGAAATTCTGGTTATTTTATGAGGAAGGAGAAAGGACATAAGATTATGATTGTGTAATTTGAATATGTAAGGAGAAATCCTTACATACGTGTTTGTATGTAATCACGTGCAAGTATTTGAATATTTGAAGGGAGCCGAGTGAGCGCACTGGCTTCGCATTTGAGTGGTCCTGGGTTCATTCCCCAGTTGAAGCGGAAATGTTTTTCAGATCGCAACGACTCCCGGGTCGACCCAGCCTTCAATGGGTACCGGATTAATCCGGGAAGTAAAGACTTCGAGGGAGAGGAGATGGCTACCGCCCTCATTTGCAGAGCCTCTGAAATGTGAGATCGCTAACATCTCCCACCCCTACGGCATTAATAAATTATATGGGTTACTTTCCTTTTTTGTTTTTAAAATTAGAATATATATCAAGTGACATATTCTTTCCAGAACGTTGTCTTCGTCGTAGATACTCTGAAAGTCTCTCTGTTCCGGGCAAGCAGGCCTGCATTGACCATAGACATGTGCATACATTCTTCGATGTCGCTGGTCCATCGTCTTCTTGGTCTTCCTCTTTTTTTTTCCCCCGGCACTCTGCCCTCTAGAATCAGCCTTTTGAATTCATCATGTGGGGCAACCGTGAGGACCTCCTACTGACGACTGAATTCATGGAGGCGGCCCACCTTCCTGTATAGACTTATGAGCATAGGAAACTGATCGCAGAAGAAGAAGAAGAATTCATCATGTCGCTTTAAGTGTCCAAAATACTCTAGCTTCCTTCTAATGATGGCGTTTAGAAGCCAGCCTTCATCAGAAGGATTTGAACATAGTCTTCTTATTCTACATTTATTCTCATACTCCTGCAGATTAGCAGGATGTAGTCCGGAGAAAGGAATGAGTTGTGTCATGGTTTATAACTTTGCTGCAAAATCTTCGCTACTACTGCTACCACTACAACTACTACTACTACTACTACTATTACTTATGCTACTACTACTACTACTACCACTACTACTACTACTACTACTATTACTTATGCTACTACTACTACTACTACCACTACTACTACTACTACTACTATTACTTATGCTACTACTACTACTACTACCACTACTACTAGTACTGCTGCTGCTGTAGTTCCTGCTACTATTACCACTACTACTACTGTTATTACTACTACTACTATTATTATTAATACTAGTGCTGCTTCTGCTGCTGTTGCTGCTACGATTACAGCAACAACAACAACTACTACTACTACCACTACTACTACTACTACTACTACCACCACTACTACTACTACTACCACTGCTAATACTGTATCACATAGTGCTATGAATTACCCTTGGCGTATTGTGTAGCAGTTCGCTGTGTGCTCAAGAGTTTCAGGGTTCGATGTCTTGCTTTATAAAATGATTTCTCAACGGAGACCCCTATAGATTATAGATTGAAGCTACGGAGGTACGTGCTATGAGTCGTACTTTTCACAGGCTGCTTGCCTTCGCTGAGAGGGTCGCAGCACATATTCGATAACTCAAGTAGACGAAAAAAAAATCATATTCGCCTTATGGAGCCCACATTCGTACGTTGGACCACCAGGTCCTGTACATTGTTCTGAATTAAAAAAACTACGCTTTTTATTATGAAATGTGTTAAAATTTGTGCCTACCTACATGATGAGGAAAACAAAAATCTAAAATGAGGAATTGGAATTAAAGAAAATTCTGGAACTCGTGCGATTGAGTGGAAAATCAATAAGACACCATTAAGTGTGAGCGTTTTATAATCGAGCGACATGTCTTGTTCTTAAAGTGTCTTGTTTTTCTTTGCTCATTGCTTTTTATTCACCGTTTGTAAGTGATTGCTTATTTATAAATAAATGGTTGAGAGTAATTTATCCTTAGTACAACCCTTGTTCCATTCATCTTTAGTTAAATAATTGTTCCATCCATCTTTTCTACAATACTTGTTCTATTCATCTTTTAGTTAAATTATTATTCCATCCATCTTTGTACGATACTTGTTCCATTGATCGTCTTCTTCTTCTTTCTGTCCTCATGTACCTTACGGTGTTGAGGGGAGAGTGAGTGTACGGTCTTTTTCCCTTCTATTTGCCGCTTCCGCTGTTATATTTCCGAGAGTCTCTAATACACTATCAATCCACCTTTTACGAGGGCGTCCAATAGGTCGACTGTTTTCGTATTGTTTGTTAAATGTTTTTTGGATAATACTTTGCTCTTTCTGTCTGATTATGTGGCCGAACCATTTAACTTGTTGTTTCTGGATGTATTCTATTGTTGACTTGCTCCCTTAGTGCTTCATTCCTGATTTTGTCTCTCAAGCTAACTCCAAGCATACGTCTCAATTGTTCCATCCATAATTTCTACAATACTTGTTCTATTCATCGCTGGCCAAATAATTGTTCCATCTATCTTTTGTACAATAATGTATCCATTCATCTTAAGTATAATCCATGTTCCATGCATCTTTAGTATAATCTATGTTCCATTCATCTTTAGTAGAATCCGTGTTCGATTAACCTTTAATACAATCATTGTTCCATTCAACTTTAGTTAAATAATTGTTCAATTCATCTATAGTACAATGATTGTCCTAGTCATCATTAATACAATAATTATTTCATCCATATTTATTACAATCCTTGTTCCATTCATCTTTGGTACAATCATTTTTCCATTCATGTTTAATACAGTCCTTGTTCCATCATTCATTACTACAATCGTTGTCCCATTCATCTTTAATACAATCCATTACCCATTCATCTTTAATACAATCCGTTACCCATTCATCTTTAATACAATCCGTTACCCATTCATCTTTAATACAATCCGTTACCCATTCCTCTTTAATACAATCCGTTACCCATTCCTCTTTAATACAATCCATTACCCATTCCTCTTTAATACAATTCGTTACTCGTTCATCTTTAATACAATCCGTTACCCATTCATCTTTAATACAATCCGTTACCCATTCCTCTTTAATACAATCCATTACCCATTCATCTTTAATACAATCCGTTACCCATTCCTCTTTAATACAATTCGTTACCCGTTCATCTTTAATACAATCCGTTACCCATTCATCTTTAATACAATCCGTTACCCATTCCTCTTTAATACAATCCATTACCCATTCATCTTTAATACAATCCGTTACCCATTCATCTTTAATACAATTCATTACCCATTCCTCTTTAATACAATTCGTTACCCGTTCATCTTTAATACAATCCGTTACCCATTCCTCTTTAATACAATCCATTACCCATTCATCTTTAATACAATCCGTTACCCATTCATCTTTAATACAATTCATTACCCATTCCTCTTTAATACAATTCGTTACCGTTCATCTTTAATACAATCCGTTACCCATTCATCTTTAATACAATTCATTACCCATTCCTCTTTAATACAATTCGTTACCCGTTCATCTTTAATACAATCCGTTACCCATTCCTCTTTAATACAATCCATTACCCATTCATCTTTAATACAATCCGTTACCCATTCCTCTTTAATACAATCCGTTACCCATTCCTCTTTAATACAATTCGTTACCCGTTCATCTTTAATACAATCCGTTACCCATTCATCCTTAATACAATCCGTTACCCATTCATCTTTAATACAATCCGTTACCCATTCATCTTTAATACAATCCGTTACCCATTCCTCTTTAATACAATCATTGTTCCATAAAAAAATGCCAAAAAAGTATTGATGTAATTTAAGGACTTCCCTAAAAATTGATAAGGACGTCTGACAATATTACCTGTGCAGTTCAAATATCGGCACACCTGCGTTAGTGCGAGTGAACCTACCACAAAATTCAGTCCGAACAGAAACAAACACAAAAACACATGTTACCGAAACCGATAATGGAAGCAAAGAATAAAACTCCAGCTGTCATGCATATCGCAAGAAGCGACTAAAGAGGTAAGGAGGTGGGTCCCTTCCTAAAGTTCACAATGACCACAAAGCTATGCTGGTTACTGATGTATCAAGTAGAAAGGCGCAGATATAGTAACCAATCTGTAAACACTACACAGAGAATTCTGATCTCTCGACTACATGCCTGCTGGCCAACGGGAGTTTTATAACAATTCAGAAGAAGAATGATTGTTGGGCGTGCAAAGGGAACGCATTGCTCTAGGCGGACCCAGGGTTAGCAGATAACCAAGATCCCAAATGTACCTCCACGCGGTGCACCCTGGAAACAGAAATACAGCAGCTCAAGCTGATTCTGGCCAAATCTTTTGGGGATCGTGTCCGAGAATGTGGAGGTAGCAGATGGAAAGAGATTTGACTGCACAAGAGACAGACAATATTTCCCACTCCACCAGCATCACCACATACAGCGACACTGTCGACATACAGTGACGCTAGTCAGTCCAGTCCGAACATTGGAGGGGCGGCTTATGAAAAATGCACGCAAAGGTAGATGCATGGCGAGTGACAAATAGATTTCATACTGAGTACAATGAAACAATGAAAGGGCAGAACAGCGCCAGAGGGCAGCGCGAAATGCAAATAGAAAGTGAAAAGTCCCTAGAAAGGGGAACTACAAGCTCCGTCAGCTCAAGACGAGCTTCTAGTTACCTGTGCTACTTATAGATAGAGACCCAGACCCAATCATTGACGTTTGGAAAAGCAAGAAGACCTAATCCTGTGGAGCCTTCCTAAACCTGAAATATGCTTGCGAAGAGAAAGGGTTCTGTACCCGACGAGCTTAGGCAAGAAAGGGACAACGATGGCAGTCCTGGCCCAACTCTACTGTCAAGCTTTCCTATACCGGAAATACACTTGCAGAGAGAAAGGGTTCAGTACCTGATGAACTCAGGCGCTATTGGGACAATGTCGCTCAGCTCGAGAACGCATTTCAAACGCGTGGTGTGAAACTCGAACGTGGACAAGGGGTACAAGATGTCGGTGAATGACACCTCGGCTAAGAGGGCGAAAGAGCCAGGGTCGAACTCTTCTGTTGAGTTCTTCCCCTTAAGGAACCAGGCTCACGGATAAGAAACGGTTTAGTACCCGATGGGCACAGGCTAAGTACGTCCAATTACACGAGGCAAGTTCATAGACAGTGGAACACCTCGTGCGAGGAGGCGAGAGCAAAAATCGTCTGGGCAAAGAGTCACCACATACACGCGTGCCTGGAGACAGATATGGAGGCTGTCACAGGCTAGGGTAGCCCACCCGAATTGTCAAGGCATGCCGAAATCGGATGTGCTAGGCCTACAAGGCGCATAACAATGGCACAACGTAATCACGCTCCCGACAGAAATCGCACGGATATCCGTGCTGGTTACAATGGAGCGAACGCAAAGCAAACAAACAAGAATGATTGTTGAGTCTCTAGTCGCC
The DNA here is from genome assembly GCA_034231615.1 of Meghimatium bilineatum. Lineage (NCBI taxonomy): Eukaryota > Metazoa > Mollusca > Gastropoda > Stylommatophora > Philomycidae > Meghimatium > Meghimatium bilineatum. Next base: position 4,630,923 of record CM067320.1, on the reverse strand, counting down.
TCGTATATACTTCACTAATACTGCTAGGGTTACATCAAACAGCAGATACTGGATACGTTAGGGTTGGGTAACACTAGGCAGATAAATATCTATTTCTGTTCAGTTTTACTAAATCAGCCAGTTCGATTGTTTGGTTGGGTTAAAGAACTTTCAGTTGGTGCTTGTTCTTGTTTGTATATGTGGTTGTGTTTGGTTGGATTGGAAAAGTTTCAGTTGAAAGTAAGGAAAAATGTGTCTGAGAGCTGATAAAAGTGATAAAAATGATGTTCCATGATTTCTGTTGTAAATTTAAAAATATTTAATAAAATTTAGAATAACAAGTGCTAGAAACACCTGATGATAGTGTGTTAGCTATGTGTTAAAATTTGTTCTGATGTGTAGAATTGTTTCCAGTCATATATTAGAGGTGTACTGACCACCACACACCACTCCCTTGTCCACATGGCTGCCTCATTTTTATCACTGTGCAATGAATGAGTGTTGATTAGTGGAGAGATCTAATACAGTCTTTTAAAAAGATACTTTTTTAAGTAGTTTATACAATAGTTAAAATTTGATATCTTAAAATATTTAGAAAATTTGATCATAAAAACTTCCAGCAGTGTGGCAACCCTGATCTTGGGTATGCGTTTTGTTGTGTTCTTTTGTGGTGAAGTCATTGAGTTTGGTTGGTTGGTTAGTTAGTTAGTCCTCTAGGGCCAAAAACGGATGTCATAGATCTCCATGTCTCGCGTTTCATTGAAATTTGCTTTAGATCTTCATTGTTTCTGATACCGATAGTGAAACGTTCCCTTGTAATAGTTCTACGTAAATTTTCGTTTGGTCTTTCTCGTTGTCTCGTTCCCCTTGGTGAGCACATCAAAGCGTGATATGGGAGTCTTTCAGTATCCATTCGTAGCGTATCCGATGTAATTCCAGCGACGCTTTCTAATATAGGTGGATACATACTCTTGCTTTGATTCTTGTCTGACAACTGTGTTTTATTTGAAGTCTGACAAATATGGAAATCCTCGAATCCATTTCGGTAAAACAGATATTTAATTTTTACGATGTTTAAGTATTAAATTAATGATAAACCAGTTCTTGATTCGGCAAGAAAGAAAAAAAAGCACCCCTCCATTACTTAAACCGGAACCGGAAACCGGTGAGTAAACATAATAGTTGATTGGATACAGTGAAAGTGGTGATAACGTGGGGCTGGAAGGCAAGAAATCGTACGATATGAAATATGTATATGAAGACAGGTTTATAGAAAGGTACTGGGAGGTAAATCTATAAATATTTCACTTGCTGAAATCTTACAGACATTATCAAGCTCTTGAAAAGTAGAAGATATAAAGTAGTCGATACAAGTGGGAAAGTAACATTACAAGATAAACAGGTTACAGTCTAGCAGAGTGCACCACCAAAACAAGAGACAGGGCATGATGGGGGCCTGTTGCAGCCAACCTTCGTTGCGGAGACCGCACTTGATGATGATGATGGAAAGGAGAGACCAGGTTATAAATTTCCGACTGCGCACACAACATGTACAACTTAACAACCACCTGAACAGAATACAACCACAACACACTCCAGGGTGCCGGTTGTGCACTCATCCCTATGAAACTATTGACCACCACCTTTTTGAATGACGTCAGGAAAATGTTTCTCCTTCCAGGGCCAGATAAATGGAACACCTTATATAGAACAAAACAACAGCTCACTATCACGCAATGGCATTGGGTCAAAGGGTATGAGCCCATGGACCACTGGATCAGCAACCAACGAACACATGTTCTTTACTCCCTCGTCTGCTTCTTACGAGATGTATGATATACTGTTCTTTTCAGTTAACTTCGTACGAAAATAATGAAATAATTTCGCTATTTCTTGCTCCGTTTTAGTTGTATCGTACGAAATACATGAAAAATTGATACTATTATTTGTACTTTCAATTGGTTCGTACGTAATGCGTAAAATAAAAGTGCTATTCGTTGCTCTCTGTTAGTTTCTTCGTGGGAAATACACGATTGGTGTGAAATAGGATAGTATTTCGATTTTAATTCAGATCATAAATATTTGGTGTAATGTCAGCCTATATACACCGACCCATGTTGCGGACCACGTGATCACCGGCACACACCAGGTAGTTGGCGCTGACCCCACGTGAGGTCAGGGGGCTTACTCACTGTCAAGTACCTGATAAGATAGTGGTCGAAATTTGTAGTATCTGCGTTTTGTGGAGGTTTATCATTTGTAATCATGTGTAGATTAAGCGATCTTCGCGTGTTTGACAACTCGATGTGTGGTTGTTTGTGAGGTATGGGCATACATACACACATACATAGGCTCTTACATTATGTTCACGCGGCCTTGAGTATGTCTGCTTGACAGGGTAGCGGAATGTTCTGTTGCATGACTCCCTAAAACTAGGTTGCACTGGTTCAATGGTCTTGTGCCACGCGCTCTAATATGACTGTTTAGCTTGCTCTTGTGCCACGCGCTCTAATATGACTGTTTAGCTTGCTCTTGTGCCACGCGCTCTAATATGACTGTTTAGCTTGCTCTTGTGCCACGCGCTCTAATATGACTGTTTAGCTTGCTCTTGTGCCACGCGCTCTAATATGACTGTTTAGCTTGCTCTTGTGCCACGCGCTCTAATATGACTGTTTAGCTTGCTCTTGTGCCACGCGCTCTAATATGACTGTTTAGCTTGCTCTTGTGCCACGCGCTCTAATATGACTGTTTAGCTTGATCTTGTGCCACGCGCTCTAATATGACTGTTTACCTTGATCTTGTGTTCATGAACTTCTCACCCAACCTTGGGGAAACATATCGAGAGTTAACCTCTGCCAGCGAAACTTGTAACGTCCTGGAATGTCTTCTGTGAAGTAAGCGCTGGTCGCATTCTCTCTAGAGCTAGTCTGTTTTATGTCTGTTAACCCTCCTCGTATATCAACATGTTTCTACTTACCCTCCCCAGACCCACCACCCACATATGACCATCCATGGGGAGAGTACACCTCATATACTTTTATCATCATTAATAAGACAAATTCCGCCATTTTGATTAGTTTCCCTGAAATGGCGTCTTGGTGACGTCGGCGGGACCAGTGACGTTACTATTGCCGTACAGCACCACGGGTCTATTTCATACTTTGACTACTACTGCTATTTGTTAGGTAACGTCGTTAGGTAAAAGTAGGTCCCATGGCAGCAAACTACCGTCGGGGATGAAGATAACGCTTCATGTACTACGCCACAGCAACTATCAGGTGGGGGTGACCAGATCCTTTCTTTACTGTCTTTACCTCCCCTAACTTATGCGTCAGGTACTCATTTATAGTTGAGTCGACTGGAGAAGTGGTCGTGTCGAAAGATAAACCACAACCCGGATTTTGTTGTATGTAAGTAAAGTAAAGTAACCCATAGCATTTATTAATGCCGTAGGGGTGTGAGATGTTAGCGATCTCACATTTCACAGGCTCTGCAAATGAGGGCGGTAGCCATCTCCTCTCCCTCGCAGTCTTTACTTCCCGGATTAATCCGGTACCCATTTAAGACTGGGTCGACCTGGGAGCCGCTGCGATCTGAAAACATTTCCGCCTCAACTGGGGAATGAACCCAGGACCACTCATATGCGAAGCCAGTGCGCTAACCACTGCGCTAACGCGGCTCAATGTACCAGGTTTCGAGCCTAGACGCTGTCACGTAGTGATAGTAAGCAAGCTCATTATCAACTGGGCTATCGATCTCTCATCGTGTGTGGTCTTATTTAAAGATATCTCTCGGACTAGAGACATTGTGTATGCACCCCAGAAACGTCTCTCATTATATCGAATTGCTAGTATCTCTATAGAAAGAGGGGATTGTTGAATTCAAGAGAATGGACTATGGTCTTCATATGGTTTTTCAAGAAGCAGTCAAGATCGTCATTACACTTAATAGAGAGTGCAGGGAACACAGCCTCGTGAGGGTGGATGCTGAAGTCAAGGTACTCATCTGTAAGAATGCTGATTACACAGATGTTGTGATTTACACAGACGGGTCGATCACCCGTCACCACCGCTGCACATGGGCCTTTATTACCAGATCACAAGGAAGAACAGTACACGAAGCAAGTGCTGCCTTTACCGCAACAACAAGCAATCTAACAATGGAAGTATTTGCCATAACGCTGCCACTTAACTGGCTGGAATCGCAAGTCTATTCCCATATGCGCATACTAAGTGACTTAATGAATATGATTCAGAAAGTCAAAACAGGTGATGTACGTAGGGAATGGGCGGAGTCATTAGAGAGGGCTAAATTGCGGGCATCACGACGAAAACTCACGCTTATTTTTGTCCCCGGACATGCGGGCGTGGAGGGTAACGAATGGGCGACCAATTAGCTAGCCTCGCCAACACAACAAGTTGTCAGCCTATGGACCGAGCAGACATACTCTTTTGAGTCCGCACGATCAGAGGATTTTGAGATGAATGAGCGAGAGCCAATCAACATACCTAATACTTAAAAGATTTAAATCAAAGTCTTAGATGCATGGATATGAAATCTGGACTACGGTTATTGATGTTTTTAGATTCTATGCTCAGGCTAAACTAATTTGAAAAAGTAGCACCAGCGCTTGAGTGAAAATCTAACTTTAGGACTCACTAATAACTTCTATTGTGTGTTATCGTTGTGAAAGTTAGACACTCACAGAAATAGAGAAATAGAAAGTTATGCAGAAATAGAGAGATGATTACAGGACTTCGATTACAAATCTTACAGACGAATTCTACAAATCTCATATAAAGAGCAGAAGACCATGTGTACGTAAGATATTCTTCTTCATCGTTCAGTCTCAAACTCCCGCTGGATCTCTCTTGTAGCAGGACTATTATCCTACTAGATTTCCAGTAGGATGTAGTCCAGAGAATGGAAATGCATTGTGTCGCCGTTTTATTGATCCGACACATCCGCCTTCGGCGGGTACGTAAGATATAAAATATAGACGTATACATGTCTACAAGAACTCTTACGTTTCATAGTGAGACAGTGAAAACATTCAAGGTGTGGGCATGCATGCGAACATTATTGCCTGTAAAAAACAACTATTCCAAAGGGAGCAGTCAAGGTAGAAGAAGAAGAGGTAGGGAGGACACAGAAAAGCATGAACAGACAACGTCATGGCCTCTGTGTGTTGATGCATCCAATGTGGTACCTCAACCATCCTGACGGGTTAAGGGTTTATATATAGATGGACGTTCATTTAACTATAACAATTTAGTTTCCACTATCATCAGTTAATGATCAGACATCTGTCACATTTATATGACAATTGTCAACTGCGATCGCTTAACTATGAGTCAACTGTCAAGTTTTGACTACTATAGTTAAATATGTGTCAACTGTCAAGTTTTGACTACTATAGTTAAATATGAATCAACTGTCAAGTTTTGACTACTATAGTTACATATGTGTCAACTGTCAAGTTTTGACTACTATAGTTAAATATGAATCAACTGTCAAGTTTTGACTACGATAGTTAAATGTGAGGCAACTGTCAAGTTTTGACTACGATAGTTAACTATGAGTAAACTGTCAAGTTTTGACTACGATAGTTAAATATGAGTCAACTGTCAAGTTTTGACTACTATAGTTAAATATGAGTCAACTGTCAAGTTTTGACTACGATAGTTAAACAGAGTCAACTGTCAAGTTTTGACTACGATAGTTAACTATGAGTCAACTGTCAAGTTTTGACTACGATAGTTAACTATGAGTCAACTGTCAAGTTTTGACTACGATAGTTAACTATGAGTCAACTGTCAAGTTTTGACTACGATAGTTAACTATGAGTCAACTGTCAAGTTTTGACTACGATAGTTAACTATGAGTCAACTGTCAAGTTTTGACTACGATAGTTAACTATGAGTCAACTGTCAAGTTACAACTACGATGATGTAACTATGAGATAATGTTGAGTTTTAACTATTATAACATCATTTAACTATGAGACTGCTGTCAAGTCTTGACATCAATCAGTTATCCCCAACATTCATTATTCTAATGCAGTCAGACACACGTTGGGCAGGTCATGTGGTACATATGCCAGATCATCGCCTGTTAAACATATTTCTCTATAGTGAGTTGCAGGATGTCATACGTTCTCATTGTGCCATACATTCTCAGGGTGCCATACGTTCTCAGGGTGTCATACGTTCTCATGGTGCCACAAGCAGTGCAACAAAGACTCATTTAACACCGCATTGTAAGTCTTTGAAATAAACATATGATATATGGGAAGGATAAACTATGATACTTGGGGAGGATTATGTTACTTGGGAAGGATAAACATATGATACTTGGGAAGGATAAACTATGATACTTGGGAAGGATAAACCATGATACATGAGAAGGATAAACTATGATATATGGGAAGGATAAATTATGATACATTGGAATGCACGTAATAGAACTAGGTGGCGCTCTACAGTCAAAAAACACGCAGCATCTTGTAAAAGAAGATAAATGCAGGGACACAACTCTAACTACATTTCCTAAAGTGGATGTAACAAATGGCTAGCATCCCATGTGATGGACGAACAACACAAGCAGTTACCAACGAGGCAACTTTACTTGCTATTACATCTTATCTATTTTCACTTCTCCCTTTCTTCTGTCAATTTTCCCCTCCTCACTTACCACTATCTTCTCCCTATACCCTCTTCCTCCCTTTTATGTTGTTCCATCTTTGCTTCCTCCGCTATCTATCGCTATCTCTCCTTTTCTTTCTTCCCTATCATAACCATGTTTGTTTCCATGTAGTGGTAGTCCATGTAACAATCCCGTAGTCGTAACCTTCGATAGCAGTTACCATGATGTTTCAGCATGCTGACGTTATGCTTGAACTAGTTATGGGCACGGCGTGGGTGGGCGGAACAACACAGAAGCCTGTCGCAAGGGCCAGTGTTGTGCCCTGATGTCGACGTCTGTTTCAGCGGCATTAGACTCGAAACACCATCGAGCCGGAAGCCTGCTGGAACAGAGGGCGGAGCAGTTATGGGAATGTCCCACGTGCTGTGAGGCCAGTTTCTAATCAAGAATCAAGAACCAAGAAAGGTTTCCATGTAAGATTCGTTGTACTGTGATATTTGGTTTATCCCGATGAAGGCTTTTTAGTCGAAACGCCGTCTGTCTCTGTATCTCATTGTTAGTTTGTTTTATGTCTTATTTTGGTAACACTTTTACCTATATTTTTTCACCTTGATATTTGCCCTGTGTTACTCCAGCCACTTACTTCCTGTTTAGGGTTGTTACCCTACACTGGAACATTTATCCCTCGACTATAATGTCTTGGCTACAATCAGTTAACTATGAAATCTTGACCTCAGTAAGTTAACTCTGAGGCAACTATAAAGTCTTGTTTACAATCATTAAACTATAACACAACTATCACATCTTGACTACAATCAATTAACTATATCACAATTATCAAGTCTGACCACGATCAGTTCACGGAACCATCATATCTCAAAGAGACTAAGTAATTAATTGACACTCCAATTATCGACTCACTTCAAGCGATTACACAGAATCTGTTTCTAGAATAATTGATTCTCTGGGAAGGGTTGATCGATTTCGATCATATCTGGCAGACCGCCAACAAAATATTTGAATTAAAAGTAATGAGAAGAGTTCTGGACAAACCAGATAAGACTGGCCAACATAAGATTTGTTGTTTGATTGTATAAAAATTGTTCAGCGCTCATTAGTTGTTTTTGTGGTATTTTAGTGTTCATATAACAATCAATTTGTAGGATTTTTTTAGGGTTTTTAATTGTAAGTGATAATTATTAAATCATAAACAAGAAAATATGTTTTATTTATTGTTGTATCGTCAGAGGCTTGATCGGCACAATGGTTGCATGTCTAGAGAGTAATGTGGAAGTGGTATGGTCATGTCATTGCGTTATCACATGTTCTCATCAGATTTGCAAGTTATCACATGTTCTCATCAGATTAGCAAGTTATCACATGTTCTCATCAGATTTGCAAGTTATCACATGTTCTCATCAGATTAGCAAGTTATCACTTGTTCTCATCAGATTAGCAAGTTATAGCCACATGTTCTCATCAGATTTGAAAGTTATAGCCACATGTTCTCATCAGATTTGAAAGTTATAGCCACATGTTCTCATCAGATTTGAAAGTTATAGTTACATGTTCTCATCAGATTTGAAAGTTATAGCCACATGTTCTCATCAGATTTGAAAGTTATAACCACCTGTTCTCATCAGATTTGTAAGTTATAGTCACATGTTCTCACCAGATTAGGAAGTTATCACATGTTCTCATCAGATTTGCAAGTTATCACATGTTCTCATCAGATTAGCAAGTTATCACATGTTCTCATCAGATTTGCAAGTTCTCATCAGATTAGCAAGTTATCACTTGTTCTCATCAGATTTAAAAGTTATAGTCACATGTTCTCATCAGATGTGCAAGTTATAGCCAGATGTATTGTATTCGTCTGATCATGTCACTTCACCGTCACACTACTCTAAATTTCGAAGCATCTTGAAGTTATCTGATCTGTCACATTACTGTCCCCTGTTCTCACCACCTTCAGCCTACTACAACGATTCATCTGGAATCCTTGAGTTGTCTGATCAAGCAACTTCACTGTCACCAGCTTCCAATAACATTCTTCAACTCGGCATGAAACTGCAGTACCACGCTCTTGCTAACATTCATCCATAGTAGTCTTCGGTAGAGTACGGTAAAGTTTGTCAAACTTCGTAAAAGTCTGTTAAAGTTCGGTAAAGTGTGTTAAAATTCGGTAACGTGTGTTAAAGTTTGGTAAAGTTTGCAAAAGTTCAGTAAAGTGTGTTAAAGTTCGGTAAAGTGTGTTAAAATTCGGTAAAGTTTGTTAAAGTTCGGTCAAGTTTGTAAAAGTTCGGTAAAATCTTGGGAACTTATTGAAGAAAATATATTACAGAAAATAATATTTCATTGCTAGCTATGTTGTATGTGTTAATGATTATTCTTGTAGGAAATGATTTAAAGGATGGTGTTTTATTTGCCTTGTTCTCGTGTACTAAATTGTGATGCTCTGGTGTGGGGGATGTTCAAAGCTCAAACATACTTGCGCCTTATTTAAAGGTAAAAGTAGTTCCCATGGAAGTAACTTCCCGTCGGGATGAAGGCAACACTTCAATTACTAAGCTGCAACAACTATTAAGTCCATTCTCCTTCGTTGCTGTGTTTACCTTCTCCATCTCAAGCATCAGGTTCCTATTTATGTCAGGGTCGACTGGACGGGCGGTTATGTCCGGCGAGAAATCCGTCCCGGATTTTTTCTGCCCGGACGTAGTTTTGAACCTGGCACGATGTAACAGAACAAGACACAGGATACTCTGGACGTTTGTTCCAGACAACCTTCGTTGCCTAGACGGCACTTAATGATGATGATGAAATCTTGACATACTATTAGGCATCCCGGGGGAGGGGGGTAAATGCGCATTTTTAAGCGTTTATGGAGACTTGACAGATTTTTACTCGTATCTAGAGTCCAGACACATTTTTAGAAGTATCCAAAATTGCTGTGTAGCTACGCATGCGCTGCAGATTGTGTAAGACCATGTCTTTTCTTGATGTTAAGTAACCAAAACTGATCTAGATCTTACTTGACCTGCAGGACATAGTCCCCTGTGTAACTGCAGTCTAGCTAAGCAGGTATTGCTTGAGGACAGAAAGTGAATGTTCTCTAAAATATTAGCTGCAAACAAATGTGCCGGACTGTACAGCGTAGATATACATAAATGTGCCGGACTGTACAGCGTAGATATACATAAATGTGCCGGACTGTACAGCGTAGATATACATAAATGTGCCGGACTGTACAGCGTAGATATACATAAATGTGCCGGACTGTACAACGTAGATATACATAAATGTGCCGGACTGTACAGCGTAGATATACATAAATGTGCCGGACTGTACAGCGTAGATATACATAAATGTGCCGGACTGTACAACGTAGATATACATAAATGTGCCGGACTGTACAGCGTAGATATACATAAATGTGCCGGAAGGTACAGCGTAGATATACATAAATGTGCCGGACTGTAAGACATTGATCAACATGGCTGCTTACGTGTGTAGTTTTTACTGGTTGTATGGAACTCCAAGCACATAAGTTCGACATTGTTATATCTGCAACATGTTTATTTCAACTTTTTCCCATGAGAATATATTAAGAATAATATCCGTTCACAGCAAGCGATGATGTCAACAGTTTTAGACTTGTGTTTTTGTATCTCTCTAGTATGTGCAGAGATTACTGAAAATTCAAATCTTATCATAGAATCACTTGCTACATTTGGTACATATGATCAGAACTGGACGTTTTTGTGTTTGTTATGTCTTTTCGGGCAGCATGTTTTCTTTGCGCCTCTGAGATCTGATGCTTCGCCGCGATGCAAGCACTTTTGCTGGTATTGCTGAGTCCCACATGTTGATTCTAGTGGACAAGCTTCAGGGATGTGGGTCGATATTGAAGATCTTTAGAGACACTTTGAGAGTCTTTGAAACGTTTCCTTTTTCCACTGGCCAGTCTTTTTCCACTGAGGAGCTGGCCATATATCAAATGTTTTGGGATGTTTTTGTAAGGAATGTGCACAACATGTCCGGTCCATCTCAGTTGGACCTTCATCAGTATCGTATGAATGTTTGTGATGTTGGCTCTGGTGATGACTTCAGTTTTGTATGAATGTTTGGGATGTTGGCTCTGGTGATGACTTCAGTTTTGTATGAATGTTTGGGATGTTGGCTCTGGTGATGACTTCAGTTTTGTATGAATGTTTGGGATGTTGGCTCTGGTGATGACTTCAGTATCAGATACTTTATCTTACCACTTTATCCTGAGAAGTTTGCGGAAACAGTACGTGAAAGTGGTTTGACACTAGGGCGTAAATACTTTAATACCAGTGCGTGAGATTCAAAACACTGAGAGCAAAATGTACATTTTTTGTAGCCCACTTTCCGTGCCAGTGGGAGGATTTCTCTCAAAACAGTTCAAACACTGACAGTCGAGTTATGTGAAGGACAGAAAACTGTGAAAAACGTTCTTCAACATTGTAAGAGAGAAGTCTGACAGATCCACATTTTTGAAAGTTGAAAATAAACAAAGAATCAGGGATATATTGACAGATCATGCATGAAGATAGCACTTCATGACTAACATGGCTGATACAGATATAGACACAAACTTACATGGTTTCCTCCAACATCTGCGGCAGAAATTATCGACTCGTTTAGTTTGTTTGCTGTTAGTTTTGATGCTGCTAAGATTATGTTCTTTTTTTAATAGATAAAATTAAATGTCTTTTCTATCGCGTTCTGTTTGTACAAGTCGGCCATATTGATTGTCATCATGTCTTTTCGTGTCGTCATCATCTCTTTATGTCGTCATCATATCTTCATGTCATCATCTCTTCATGTCATCATCTCTTCATGTCGTCATCTCTTCATGTCGTCATCTCTTCATGTCGTCATCTCTTCATGTCATCATCTCATGTCATCATCTCTTCATGTCGTCATCATCTCATTCATCATCTCTTCATGTCATCATCTCTTCATGTCATCATCTCTTCATGTCATCAACTCTTCATGTCATCATCTCTTCATGTCGTCATCAACTCTTCATGTCGTCATCACCTCTTCATGACTTCATCACCTCCTAATGTCGTCATTTCTCCATGTCGTCATCATCTCTTCATGTCGTCATTTCTCCATGTCGACATCACCTCTTCATGTCGTCATCACCTCTTCGTGTCGTTATCGTCCCTTCATGTCGTCATCACCTCTTCATGTCATCATCACCTCTTCATGTCGTTATCGTCCCTTCATGTCGTCATCACCTCTTCATGTCGTCATCACCTCTTCATGTCGTCATCCTGTATCTTCTCTATACGCTGATGTGATAGTTTGTGTACTATAACATATCTAATGCCGTGATATCTCAGCCTTGTCAGACTATCGTGTCTTTCATTATTATTAAGACTTCATTATTTTTATTAAAATTATTATTAAGTTCTGTCTCGTTCCGTGTTCCTCCTCATTCATGATCTTAACGTCTTCTTCTTCTGCGTTCGTTCTCAAACTCCTGCAGTTTAGCAGGATGCAGTCCAGAGAACGGAATGCGTTGTGTCATGGTTTACATCATTGCTGCGATGTCTGCGCCTTTCGGCCTGACACATCCGACTTCAGCATGGCTTTGTGTCCCTGACCCTATATGGGATGGGACAGCCAACTCCATCACATAACCTCCTTAGTCGCCTTTTACGACATACGTGGAATGTAAACAGTGTTGCTTTTCTTTGCTCCCCTTTCGGGCCCCGACAACACCGGGCGATCTTAACGTCTTAATTGTTGGTTCGCTGCCTTCTTGATGTTTACTTTAAAGGGTCGGTTGTTCGTCGCTCCTGTAAGAATTTCTTAAAATTTCTTCTTTTTCCCCCTCCTTCTTTCTATTTCTTTCTAATATAATAAAAATCATTATTTAATTTTAATTTGTTAATATTTTTATTTTGTATTATTATTATTAATTTTTGTTTTTAAATTTATTTATTAATTTAAAAAAAATTATATTAAATATGTATATTGAGGAAACTTATCAATATAGATTATATATAAGCCTCTTAGACATGTGAATTGATAATTAATCTGGTATTATTTGCATGTGCAGCTAATTTGTGATCGTTTGTTTACACACATGCATAATTATGACATGCAATATGACACATCTGTATCCTTACTGATCCTACCTTCAATCTGCTTGTGTTTTCGTAATGTGTACTCACCGCGGAAAACTGAAATCCGGCAGGTTAAGCTTGAAACAGGGCAAAGTAGTTTTGTTAATCACTGGAAACACACATGGTCACACAGACACATCGACGTTTTGACTAACACGTCTTTATCAAGATTACATACACGTATCCAACAAAAAACAACGAGCAGTACGACACACTAACGTTCACAGGGTCTTAAAAAATGTACAAATAGCGGGAAGGATTTAAAAAGGTGGCAAAAACCAGGAAATATGTTAACTAAAAAATAAACGTACACATATTACATGTGAAAACTAAACAAGCAAAGAAATGACGAACATGATGGAACAACATAGTATCATCAATGCGACTGGCGCTCATTGATTCCGCCCGAAAGTATTAAAGTATTAGCAGTGCCAATTCATATATATATATATATATATATATATATATATATATATATATATATATATATATATATATATATATATATATATATATATATATAGAGAGAGAGAGAGAGAGAGAGAGAGAGAGAGAGAGAGAGAGAGCGCGGTTCTCAAATGCGAGATGGGTCAGGTCGTCACTTGAATATCATGGACGTCGACAGGATAACCGGAATGATGTATAGTGCTCTATAGGTGTTCGCAGAATCGGTTTACGAGCTTCCTTCCAGTCTCAAGAGTGTCCGTCATTGTGCAACTCTTGCAGATGATGGCTTAGACTATGCTGCGAGACACACATGAGAAACTCTGTTCAATGGTGAAGGTTGCTTTAGGTAATGTAACAGACTTAGTCTGGGTGACAGAGACACAGGTGCAGCATTTAGTGCTTTTGCAGCTGATGGTATCAAAATGATTGGGGATGTCAGGTTTGAGATGACTTCGGACCAGTAAATCCCTGAGGTTATTGTCGCGTCTGTACGCGACCAGGGGGGATTCGCAGAACACTGCACTCGTCTCAGGATATGACTGTAGAAGAGGAAGGTATCGGAGTAGGACATGACGAAAAGAAGACCTATGGAGGTGGAAAGTGAAAACAAGTTTGACCCTTTCAGAAGAGGAAGATCTCCGAGTGTTCGAAAGGGTTTCCAGGCAGAAGAGGCTGCACACTCGAGGTAAGGCAGACTGGAGGATCCTGTCGGGGTATAGACAACAGCGGAAGAAATCCATAATCTCGTGGGTTCCATCAAGAAAATCTTCTTCGCCACTTCACAGATGTCGGATACTGGGAAGTTTAGAGAATGAAACCAAAATTCTTTTTTTTGTTTCTGTAAAAAATTTTTATATCTACCTATTTCTACTTTCTTTTTTGTAAGTCTGTTTTATATTGACCTCATCCTACGTGTAATTTCTTAACAGATTTATGTGTTTTTTTTTACCTCATCCTACTTGTGTTTTCTTAACACTTGATTTATTTTTGCCTCACGCTACTTGTGTTTTCTCAAGTAAAAAAAGTATGTTTTATGCTTATCACACTCTGCTTTTTTTTAAAGTCTGTCATATGTTTACCTCATTCTACTGTGGTTCTTCTTAAAGTCTGTTTTATGTTTACCATACATTGCTTTGATTTTCATTAAAGTCTGTTTATGTTTACCACACATTGCTTTGATTTTCCTTTAAGTCTGTTTATGTTTACCACACATTGCTTTGATTTTCCTTTAAGTCTGTTTATGTTTACCACACATTGCTTTGATTTTCCTTAAGTCTGTTTTATGTTTACTACACTATGCAATTGTTTTTTATATATGTCTCATTCGAATTTTCTTTTCTTTTTATTATTTTTAATGCTCTCTACACTGTATATTGTTCTAGAATTATGTTAGTATAGTTTAGCTCCAGCTATGGTAGCTTAGTTTAACTCCAGTTATGGTAGCTTAGTTTAGCTCCAGCTATGGTAGCTTAGTTTAACTCCAGTTATGGTAGCTTAGTTCAACTATGGTAGCTTAGTTTAACTCCAGTTATGGTAGCTTAGCTCAACTCCAGTTATGGTAGCTTAGTTCAACTCCAGTTAAGGTAGCTTATTTTAACTCCAGTTATGGTAGCTTAGTTTAACTCCAGTTATGGTAGCTTAGTTTAACTCCAGTTATGGTAGCTTAGTTTAACTCCAGTTATGGTAGCTTAGTTTAATCCAGTTATGGTTGCGTAGTTTAACTCCAGTTATGGTCGCGTAGTTTAACTCCAGTTGTGGTCACATAGTGTAGCTCCTCCAATTATGGTCGCATAATGCACTTATGTAATCATACCTGTGTTATGTACTGTTTTTCAACTAACAAGTACAATTGTTCGCCTATTTTGTTAAACATGTCTAGAACAGTTCATCAATAACAATCCCTTTAACACAACAGTTGAAAAAAAAAACTTTATGTAATTATGCAGAAATTGTAACGTTCAGGACAAGAGGCTTTCATTAGGGTAAACGCTGACTGTAAGTGCATTTGGCGACAGTTGATATTGTGAAACAGTATTCCAGGCAATGTTTACTTTGTGGAATAGAGTTTCGTAGTCGACACTGTATTAGGTTTGCCTGAGCGGAGAGTTATTATGCTGCTGTGTTCGCGTGATATCACTACTGATCAATATGAGAAATTGCAACAAAAATGTATCGCGAACAACATTTAGAATGTAGTAGGACTCAGGCGATATCTATGGAAACGGACATCAATTTTGCAAGAGAATTGAATGTTAATCAAACGGAAATCAATGTTACAGAATATTATTGGTGAAATTTGACAATAGAAAATGAATTTGTTACAAAATGGAATATTTTTTGTTAAAGTTATCTTTATGTTTTTGTTGTATCTCCGAATTCAATCTGTTACTTTTACATTTCACATCTTATTTTTATTTAGTTAATTAGGAATGTTGATTATCCTCTTCGCACACCGGACACGTCTATAGGTGCTCAGGTCTCCGCTTCAGTAAATCACTCAGGGTATAACGGCTGATGGATCTGGTTCTATGTTGGTTCACTGCTATTTTTGAAATCTTTGCCAGATGTTCTCTACGGACCACGCCGATTCTCACTCCCAATTCTCGCATTCTCGATATTGATTCATGCTTATTCATCTCAAAATCCTCTGATTGTGAGAATTTTATTTTTATTTTTCAACGTTTGCTAGGTCTCAAAATCATGTAGGTTATCAAGATGACGTTCGGAAAACGAAATGTGTAGTAATAGGATCTACAATATGGATTCGATAGATATGCCTTTCGAAACGACACACCCTAATTCAGCATGTCTTTTGAGTCACTTTGCATCTTATTCGCCTCAAACGACATGCATGGCAGGTAACTAACTAACTGTGCTGATATTCTGTATCTTGTACGATGTTACATATTGGTGAATGAAAAATAGGGGACATAACCTAATTTTCCCTTACGGACCAAAGCATAATTTCCCAATGCGTTATAAAAACACAGATTTTCCCAATACAGGCACAACACAGAATTTTCAAATACCTAGCAAAGAGAGAATTCTTCAATACAGGCCAAACAAAGATATTCCTCAATATAGGCTAAAAGCTATGAAAAGGTTGAAAAAACATAGAAGATTGACTTTACTGTACTCGGTTTACTCCATATGTACTCTACCCTCTCAACGAAACCTGCCGAGATTGTCACTCATAGAATGTAACTCCGTAGCATCCAGCAATTATCCTCATGGAACTCCCATAAAAATATACTTATAAACAAAGCGTTGGGAGCGGAATTCGAACCCACGACCTATTGAGCACACAGCAAACGTCTTAACCTCTACACCAGAAAGAACCCTCAATATTCAAAACATAATATTCCTAACGCGCTACAATGACCGAAAATTAAATGAGAAAATTAAATGTGAAAAATATATGTGAAAATTAAATGTCCTTTTTTTTGTCTCCCTCTCCCTTAGCGGTTTTATTTTACAAAAATGGTTTCAAATTTCCCGTCAAATAGTTACTTTTACACACAAAAAAGGATGAATAGTATTTTTGTTTAAATAAAACCCCTCCTTAAGTTTTCTTTGATTGCCTCCACACATCGAGTTCTTGGTCTTCCTCGTGACATGTAGCCTGGTCTTCTTTAAGGTTTCTTTGTCTCTACACATCGAGTTCTTGGTCTTCCCTGTAGCCCGTTCTTCTGCTGTTGTATACACGAAGGTTTGTATATCTTATATACAAAGATATACTTTTGTATATCTTTCCTCAAACATACACTGTGATCTTTCTCGCAAGTGACTCTGTGAAGGGCCATGCTCTTTAACATTGATAACACAAATTTAGTATAAGAATACCAATGATCAATTGTCGTTTTGTTTCCACGCAGATTATTCGCTGTTTGAATATTACCGATAGCTGGTACGTCACGACATTGGCTTTCTGACATCTTGTTTCGATCTCTCTGCCATGCTTGTCATCCTCTGTAGAGACAATTCAAAATTCATTTTTACTATTTTCTCCCCAAAAGTTCACGAAAACCACATCAAAGCGAAGACATCACTAATTTTTCTATGTAGAAACTGAAGACACTTCCTGATGGCGAGCTTGGTCCACTTTTATATACGAAATATCCAATGACATGTAGTATCAACATCAGTACAATGTAATGGTGACTGTAAGATAAATCATTTCTATGTAATCACATTGTAATTTGAACTGGAGAGGAGATGGGCGCTACCAGCTAAACTTTTCACTCACTGAAATATTGCAATAGGCAATCCGAAACCACTGGAGGACACTGTGTGTTGATGCACTGGAGGACACTGTGTGTTGATGCACTGGAGGACACTGTGTGTTGATGCACTGGAGGACACTGTGTGTTGATGCACTGGAGGACACTGTGTGTTGATGCACTGGAGCACACTGTGTGTTGTTGCGTCGATGCACTGGAGGACACTGTGTGTTGATGCACTGGAGGACACTGTGTGTTGATGCACTGGAGCACACTGTGTGTTGTTGCGTCGATGCACTGGAGGACACTGTGTGTTGATGCACTGGAGGACACTGTGTGTTGATGCACTGGAGGACACTGTGTGTTGTTGCGTCGATGCACTGGAGGACACTGTGTGTTGATGCACTGGAGGACACTGTGTGTTGATGCACTGGAGGACACTGTGTGTTGATGCACTGGAGGACACTGTGTGTTGATGCACTGGAGGACACTGTGTGTTGATGCACTGGAGCACACTGTGTGTTGTTGCGTCGATGCACTGGAGGACACTGTGTGTTGATGCACTGGAGGACACTGTGTGTTGATGCACTGGAGGACACTGTGTGTTGTTGCACTGGAGGACACTGTGTGTTGATGCACTGGAGGACACTGTGTGTTGATGCACTGGAGGACACTGTGTGTTGATGCACTGGAGGACACTGTGTGTTGATGCACTGGAGGACACTGTGTGGTGATGCGTCCCATCTGATACCTCTACGATCCTGACGCGATACAAGTTTATAGTTTATATATATATATACATACTGACAGACATAGATGGATATACAGAAAGGCAGTTAGGTAGATAGATAGACAGACAGACAGACAGACGGACAGACGGACGGACGGATTGACAGATAGATAGATAGATAGATAGATAGATAGATAGATAGATAGATAGATAGATAGATAGATAGATAGATAGATAGATAGATAGATAGATAGATAGATAGATAGATAGATAGATAGATAGATAGATAGATAGATAGATAGATAGATAGATAGATAGATAGATAGATAGATAGATAGATAGATAGATAGATAGATAGATAGATAGATAGATAGATAGATAGATAGATAGATAGATAGATAGATAGATAGATAGATAGATAGATAGATAGATAGATAGATAGATAGATAGATAGATAGATAGATAGATAGATAGATAGATAGATAGATAGATAGATAGATAGATAGATAGATAGATAGATAGATAGATAGATAGATAGATAGATAGATAGATAGATAGATAGATAGATAGATAGATAGATAGATAGATAGATAGATAGATAGATAGATAGATAGATAGATAGATAGATAGATAGATAGATAGATAGATAGATAGATAGATAGATAGATAGATAGATAGATAGATAGATAGATAGATAGATAGATAGATAGATAGATAGATAGATAGATAGATAGATAGATAGATAGATAGATAGATAGATAGATAGATGGGAATACTTTGAAAATTTAGTGGGAGGTGTTTGGGTGCTAATAACTTTGCTTGAAATCAACACAACCGTATTGCGGACGCACGAAGTAAGTAAATATTAATTTCCTATAGTTGAATAAATTGCTGTGAACTACAAGACGATTATATTACATGCTCGTTAATTGATCATTGATTAACTCGATATGGAGAACTTTAAAACGGAAGACTACCCTAAATCGGTCTGTAAACTTACTCAGATAGAGTTTGGTGTGTACCTGAGCTGTCGGCCAGGTATCAATCTATATTTGTGTGCACGATATACGTGTCTCATTTAAGTGTGTTTGTTTCCCTGTGCACTACGTGACACGTAAGCATTTTCTGTTGTACACATTCATAATAATAGGATTAATATCACTGTTCGACAGAGTCAATTCCCCTTTATTCTCCACCCCCACACCTCTCCCAATTTTGTTACTATTGTTCATTATCTCTATATCGATCCCCCATGTAAATACTTCAAGAGTCAACGAGACAACATAATATTAAAATTATAATACAATTTTCTTGACGTTAAAGTTTGAAAAGGGGGGTGGGGGGTCATTTTCCCTTGTGGGAAAATCTATGACACAGTTTGTAACAATCAATTCATTATTGATTGATTCAGTATTTATAACTATCAATTCATTATTGATTGATTCAGTATTTATAACAATCAATTCATTATTTATTGATTCAGTATTTATAGCAGTAAATTCATTCTTGATTAATGTAGTATTTATAACATTCATTATTGATTTATTCAGTATTTATAACATTCATTATTGATTTATTCAGTATTTATAACATTCATTATTGATTTATTCAGTATTTATAACATTCATTATTGATTTATTCAGTATTTATAACATTCATTATTGATTTATTCAGTATTTATAACATTCATTATTGATTGATGAAGTATTTATAACATTCATTATTGATTGATGAAGTATTTATAACAGTCAATTCAATATTGATTTATTCGGTATTTACAACAATAAATTCAATATTGATTTATTCGGTATTTACAACAATAAATTCAATATTGATTTATTCGGTATTTACAACAATAAATTCAATATTGATTTATTCAGTATTTACAACAATAAATTCAATATTGATTTATTCGGTATTTACAACAATAAATTCAATATTGATTTATTCGGTATTTACAACAATAAATTCAATATTGATTTATTCGGTATTTACAACAATAAATTCAATATTGATTTATTCGGTATTTACAACAATAAATTCAATATTGATTTATTCGGTATTTACAACAATAAATTCAATATTGATTTATTCAGTATTTACAACAATAAATTCAATATTGATTTATTCGGTATTTACAACAATAAATTCAATATTGATTTATTCAGTATTTACAACAATAAATTCAATATTGATTTATTCAGTATTTACAACAATAAATTCAATATTGAACGATTCAGTGTTTTCTACAATAAATCCAGCATTGTAAATTAAATAATGTCCGTATATAAGGGGGATGAGGGAGTAAAGCTCCCCAAACCCCACCTCCATCCCTCCTAGTAAGTTAGAACATGTGTATTAGTTTAGGAACTCTGCCAACAAAACTCCTCTGACGATTTTCTGGAATAAACTCATCAATAACATAGAGGGGAAGAGTAAAGTGACAAAATGAGCGAATGTATTTTTTTAGGTAAACCCCTCCCCTTATCAATAGTACGACTTATCTACACTGTTTAAAAATGCAACGTTTTTGTAGGGTTACTTTTATAAAAGATATTCGCTGATTGGATATTATTCAATCTATCGACTGTATTCACCTGGTCATTAACTTCTCGTGGTTACCTGAATTGTACACACCTCGTGATTCGTGTCGTCATAAAATATGTCAAAGTAAAAAAATTGTTTGGCAATAACTCGTGGCAGGTTCATAAGAATCCCATGAAACTTACTGAAAACAAAACTCTCTGACCATATTATTGAATGTTTATAAAAGATTGATGGTCCGCGAATAAATTCACTGGAAAATTCAATGCGCAAGAATGGCTCAACTCACTATATGACGACAATAAATCATCATTGGACGCTTACAGACTGGACAATCATACACTGTAATAGCCAGACAATTGAATGTGGTTAGGAACACCATTAGTCGCCTTTGGAGTCTATTTCAACAAACTGGTTCAGTGGCAGACTGGCCGCACGGAGGAAGACCCAGAAGCCCAACTCCAGCCGAAGACCATTTCATATGGCTGTGTCATCTCAGGAATCGATTTGCATTTGCATCCTCGACAGTCTAGTCAATGTCAGCAGCTCATCTAATTTCAGATCAAATGCTCAGGAGCCGGCTACACGACGCTGGTCTTTGGCTAGAAGACCCTACAGAAGTCCTGTTCTTACGGACTGGCATTGTTAGAGCCGACTCCAATGGGAGAACCAGCATCGTCAATGAACCGTTGGGAATGACTGGAGACGCGTTTCGTTTAGTGATGAATCATTTTTGTGCTCCAGCGACACAACTGACGGAGAAGAATTGCTAGTGGCAATATTCGGTTGCAAGGAATGGACATTAAATAAAACAATAGCAAGGAGTTTCGCTGCTTTTGAAATGAGATGCAACAGAAGAATTTTACGTAAACCATGGACAGCTAAAAAGACAAATCAAGAAGTGTTAAGATTAATAAACGTAATAAAATAAATAATTAAAGTGTTTAATCAATAAATGTCGAAGAGGGCTGACTTCTTAACAACATCATAACAAGAAAACTATACTTTTTGGTCAAAGAGAAATAACAGCATGGAACGATTAATGGCTGAAGGCAAAGTTAACGGCAACAGGGGAAACAGGCGCCAAAAGCGACGATGGTGCAGTGACATATCAGATTTCTTAAACATGTCTCTGTCTGCGGCAAGTCAACTCACCCAGGATCGCGGAGTGTTAAGAAAATCCACAAGGAACACCACATATCTAACAATATACTAGAAAGAATATGCCATGAGAGAGACACGTTTGAAAATTGATGTCCATTAGCATTGCAACAATGTTGCGTGTATATTTTTTGAACAGTATATTGTCTCTAAATTATATGTATGTGTATGTTTCATGTATCTATGTATGCATATGTCACATGTATATACGTCCCTGAGTTATATGTATGTAATTTTTTCAATCCGGAAGGATTGATTGAAACTGGGTCATATGTGACATTCAATCATCTCCACATTTTGCTAGTTCATGTGTGACAATCAATCATCTCCACATTTTGCTAGTTCATGTGAACGTCAGTTATATCTGCTCGTTATTATTTTTTGATATATAAATGTGTATATTATATTGATAAAGGCATTTTGATCGAAACGTTGATTATGTCCTGTGTACTGTTATTTTTATTGTTTCACGTTAGCACCCCATAGTCCGATAGTGATATCCTGTTAGTCGTCGTCCAGCCAAACTACAAAACCTCTGTCGTACATAAGCACTATTGATGTTGTTATACAGTTTACCGCCGAAGACGGATGTGTCGGGCTATTGACACACACAAAACGGCGATACAACGCATTTCCATTTTCTGGACAACATCCTGCTAGTTGGACCATTGTCCTGCTACAAGAGAGATCCAGCGGGAGTTTGATAATGTGTCCTGCTACAAGAGAGATCCAGCGGGAGTTTGAGAATGTGTCCTGCTACAAGAGAGATCCAGCGGGAGTTTGAGAATGTGTCCTGCTACAAGAGAGATCCAGCGGGAGTTTGAGAATGTGTCCTGCTACAAGAGAGATCCAGCGGGAGTTTGAGAATGAACGATAAAGAAGACGTTATACAGTTTTTCTGCAGTATTAACTTTGATCGTTGTTATTTTTCAGATACGCTCGACAGCTGAACTCTTTTCACCTTCGTCAGTATTCAAGTGCACTTTTAAATAAGAAGATTACAGTGCACATGTATATTTAGAAATTATACAGTGCACATGTATATTTTAAAAGTATACATTGCAAATGCATATTTAGAAATTATACAGTGCACATGTATATTTTAAAAGTATACATTGCAAATGCATATTTAGAAATTATACAGTGCACATGGATTTGTGTCAAATACAATGGAGATGCTGTGAACAATAAACAAACATAACATACAGACATATAGATTATTTACAACTATACGTTGGTTCTCGTGACAATATGTTACGTGTTGTATTCGAGTTATCACGATGTGATTTATGTTATTTTAATTTCACATTATCAATGGCTGATTCAATCAGGTGTAAATATCATATATCCAGGTGTTAGTATCCTGCGTGTACCTGTAATAATTTTTCTGCCAAAATAATTTCACATATTGCAGAAGTGAAACACCAAGCCAGTTTTATATTATCGTTTGACGAAGCCAACGTTTCGTTCAAATAGACTTTACAGGTTACCATTTAGACGAGGTGGGTATGAAATAGTTTGACAGTTATTGATATGGGGAAGTGCTTTTGCTTGACAAAAGTTGATGTCAACAATAATGTTTTGTATACAGCAATTAAATTGTTTAAATATTAAACACTTCTTCGCCCCTGTTTTGTCAAACTCAAAAGGAAACCACTTTTTCATAAAAGTCAGAAATTCAAGCAAGACATACAGTGACTTTTTCACACGTTACAATTTGCCAGCCTATTCCCTATCTTTCCTTATTCGCCTCATACGACATATCTGGAAAGACGACAATGTATTTATGTTTTGCATCCTGAACTAGAAGTGCAGGCTTCGGTTGCCACTCGGGCAAGACACAGAAGAAATAAATAAACTCTCCAACTTGACGTACGTAGACACAGAAGAAAGAAATACACCATACACCCTCCATATGGACGTATGCACAGAAGTAGGAAATACACCTTACACTCTCAAACTAAACGTAAACACCGAGGTAAGAAATACACCCTAAACCTTCCAACTGGAAATACCTATGTCACGTTTTACGATTAGATGTAAACAGAATTAACCAACAAGCCCTTATGTGGTCACCTGAGGGTAAAAGAAAAAGAGGAAGACCTAAAACAACCCTTACAAACACTATTCTCAAAAAAGGGGAATTAATAGACTGTAAGACCATCCAGGAACTAAAGCTGCAGGCAGCGGACCGCATCATATGGAGAACCAAAACTCCGCCCTATGTGTCGCTTGCGGCACGAAAGGAACAAACTAACTTCCAACTGGACGTAAACACAGAATTAAGAAATATACCCTACACCCATCAACTAAACGTAGACACTTAACCAGTTCACCCTACAATCTTCAATGAGCCTAAACTCTATACAACGTTCCAACAATTCTCCCCCCTGCTTAAGCGAGATGCCAACTGCGTCACAGAATACATTAATGTATATCGTGTATTTAACCAAAGCCCGTTATATCTAAATGTCTGTGACTTAACTATCGCAAAATACGTTAATATCATAAGTTCTCTACTTGAATATAGGTCAGCATATGCCTGGAGTCTTAACTTAGCCTAGGCAACCTCCCTGTATCGCGTACTGCATCGCAATAAAATATGCATACTCACGAATTGTACACACAAATGTTAGTGTTAGCACGCTATCATTGTTCTTTGCTATCTCTTTGTGTCTTCTTGGCCGCACCCATCCAGGCAAAAATCCTTCAAGTTGTCAGTTGGTTGGATGTTTGCCGCAACTAGTTAATGATTAATTGATTATTGAAATGTCGATTGTCGACATCAACAGTGCAAGGCGAGTAATTATTTCCCTTACCATGAATAAGTTGGAACTATTGTGATCTTCTATAAATGTGTGTTATCAATGTCTATCAACGCTGTGGTCGTAATGGAAGTGTGATGCACTAGTAATCTATTATTATAGTGTCTGTATGTAGGCCTGTATCAGGCTTCAATATTTATATTATATCGATCGTTCATATTTTGAGGGGCGCAAAGAGGAGCGAAGAATAGTGACACTGTTACCTGCCACGCACATTGTAAGAGGCGACTAAGGTGATTTCTGTGGAGGGGAGTTCGATGTTCCTTCCCATAGAAAAATACACAGAAGCCATGCTGAAGTCGGATGTTTCAAGTCGATAGGAACATATATCGCATCCAAGCTGTAAACGCTAGCACAACGCATTCCATTCTCTGGGCTGCATCCTGCTAATCTGCAGGAGTCTGAGAATGAACTTAAAAGAAGAATATTATACTGGCTATTCTCTGTAAAATGCTCCGCTGTCAAGCTTTGATGTGGTCAACCAGGGACAAGAGCAAACGAGGAAGACCAAGAGAGGCCTTACGTCGAAATATTACAAGAGAGTGCTTCACCATCGGTATCAGAAACAATGAAAACCTAAAACAAATTTTAATGGAACGCCAGACATGGAAACCTTTGACATCCGCCCTATGTGCCGTCTTTGGCCCTAGAGGAATGACTAACTATTAACGATTCACATACTTACGAAGCACATGTCGCAACTATTTCATTTATCTCTGTCTCTAGTTATCTCTTCCTATTCTTTATACTTCTAGGGTGTTGTCGTGGCCCGAAAGGGGAGTCAGTTACATCGACCCAACTACCTACCATGCATGTAGTGAGAGGAGACTAATGGTGTTTTCGATGTGGAACTAGCTGTACAATCCTACATAGGGTAAAAGTAACTCAAAAATCATGCTAACGTCGGATTTGTCATTCATAAACGCGCACAAATCGCAGCTAAGCTCTTAAACAGTGACACTGCGTAATTCATTCTCGGTATTACATACTTGATATTACATACTCGGTATTACAATCTCGGTATTACAATTTCGGTATTACAATCTCGGTATTACATACTCGGTATTACATTCTCGGTATTACATTCTCGGTATTACATTCTCGCTATTACATTCTCGGTATTACATTCTCAGTATTACATTCTCGGTATTACATTCTCGGTATTACATTCTCGATATTACATTCTCGGTATTACATTCTCGGTATTACATTCTCGATATTACATTCTCGATATTACATTCTCGATATTACATTCTCGGTATTACATTCTCGGTATTACATTCTCGGTATTACATTCTCGGAATTACAATTTCGGTATTACAATCTCGGTATTACATACTCGATATTACATTATCGATATTACATACTCGATATTACATTCTCGGTATTACATTCTCGATTTTACATTCTCGATATTACATTCTCGTTATTACATACTCGGTATTACATTATCGATATTACATTATCGATATTACATACTCGATATTACATTCTCGGTATTACATTCTCGATATTACATTCTCGATTTTACATTCTCGATATTACATTCTCGTTATTACATACTCGGTATTTCATTATCGATATTACATTATCGATATTACATACTCGATATTACATTCTCGATATTACATTCTCGTTATTACATTCTCGGTATTACATTCTCGGTATTACATTCTCGGTATTACATTCTCGGTATTACATACTCGGTATTACATACTCGGTATTACATTCTCGGTATTACATTCTCGGTATTACATTCTCGGTATTACATTCTCGGTATTACATACTCGGTATTACATACTCGGTATTACATACTCGGTATTACATTCTCGGTATTACATTCTCGGTATTACATTCTCGGTATTACATTCTCGGTATTACATACTCGGTATTACATACTCGGTATTACATTCTCGGTATTACATTCTCGGTATTACATTCTCGGTATTACATTCTCGGTATTACATACTCGGTATTACATACTCGGTATTACATACTCGGTATTACATTCTCGGTATTACATTCTCGGTATTACATTCTCGGTATCACAATCTCGGTATTATATTCTCGGTATTACAAACTCGATATTACATTATCAGTATTATATTCTTGGTATTATATTCTCGGTATTATATTCTCGGTATTACAAACTCGGTATTACATTCTCGGTATTACATTCTCTGTATTACATTCTCGGTATTACATTCTCGGTATTACATACTCGGTATTACATACTCGGTATTACATTCTCGGTATTACATTCTCGGTATTACATTCTCGGTATCACAATCTCGGTATTATATTCTCGGTATTACAAACTCGATATTACATTATCAGTATTATATTCTTGGTATTATATTCTCGGTATTATATTCTCGGTATTACAAACTCGGTATTACATTCTCGGTATTATATTCTCGGTATTATATTCTCGGTATTATATTATCAATATTATATTATCGGTATTATATTATCGGTATTACAAACTCGGTATTACATACTCACCTGCTAAATCTTTCGCTCACTGAAATATTGCAATGGACGAAATATTCATGCCTTGGATATGTATACCGACATGGTGCCTTGTCAAAACAATACTTCAGGGAACGTTTGAAGGTGGAAGAAGCAGAGGCCAAATAAAAACATCGACAGACAACATCAAGGACTGGACAAGACAAGATTCTGCATCGTCCGCATCATTGAAGATATAAATCGCTGGTAGACTCTGTGTGTTGATGCATCCAATGTACAAAAGCCACTGTGGTGTAAAGTAAACAAGATATTCTGACCGTTCTCTAGACACAAAGCCACTGTGGTTTACGTCAGCCGTTTACAAACTTGGGGGAGGGGGTAGACAAACAGACTCTCAGACAACTCTATCTTGGCTATGTGCGATCTGTAATGGATTATAGCCTTACTCTCCAGATATTTGTGAGCAATACTACTATCTCATCCCTGAATATGTTTCAGAACCAAGCCCTGAGACTAATTTGTGGAGGGGTGTGATCAGCACCCACAGCAGTATGTGAGAAAGATGCAAATGTAGAGCCACTGGATATCAGACGGAAAACAGCACTGACTTAAGCGGTAGAAAGGTACAAGAGACAAAATAATAACCATCCAAATAAAATACTTATTAACACTTGGAAACAAAGAGACTAAAACAACCGTCTCTATTGGATATATCCGAAGAGGAAGATGTCAATACCATCTACAGCAAGAGAGAGAACTAGAAAACACCGGACCATCCCTTGAGAGTACTTGCACCAAACACCTATCCAAATAATATTACTAAATAAAACAACCAACAAGGGAGCAATACCAACAATCCTTAAGACATGTGTCCTTCTTGATTCTTTATTAGAAACTGGCTTCATGGCACACTGGACATTCCCATAAGTGCTCCTCCCTCCGTTCCAGCAGCCATCCCAGTGTATGTAGACTCAGAGTCACGATCAGGTGTTGATGTCGACGTCTGTTTCGGCAGCATTAGACATGTGTCCTAGAAACTAGAAACGGCTATCCTTCATCAGTAAACATGGCCTACACTGATGGATCGGCTTCCAACTAAGACCACCTGTTTTGCAGGTTATTGCATGCATATACGATACCCTGATGGATCTGCTTGAAATTTCTGTGACGTGAAAAATTCTCAAATTATGAAGCGGAGACTGAGGCCATCAAGACAGCAATTGGGTTAATACACAAACAGTTTGATCTCATGGAACAAAAACCATCAGACATAGTCATTTTTATGGTCTCACTATTAACACCAAAAAAAACAGAAGTCATGCACCAAGCAACATCAAATAGCCAACATACTGCTACTTCCATCATCGTCAATAAGGAAAAACTGCAGGTAGTCGACAATTTTACTTACCTTGGAAGCACTCTCTCTCGCGATGGCAACATTGATGTGGAAATTAACAATAGACTGGCAAAAGCTAGTGCTGTATTTGGCAGATTAGCAACAATGTATGGGACAGAAGAGGTATAAGAACAACCACCAAACTACAAGTATATCATGCTACTGTTATACCAACCTTACTATACGCCTGCGAAACGTGGACAGTGTATGCTAGACATGAAAGAAAGTTAAATCATTTCCATCTTACCTGCCTACGTAAATTACTAAACATCTATTGGTGGGACAAAGTACCATACTACGAGGTCTTGGAAAAATCAACCTCAATAAGCATCTGCACAATACTTATGAAGGCGCAGGCACGCTGGGCAGGCCATCTTGTGCGTATGGAGAACTCGCGTTTGCCAAAACAAATATATTATGGAGAACTCAAGGCAGGATTTCGAAAAGCTGGTGGACAGAAACGGCGTTTCAAAGACACGCTCAAGTCATCCTTGAAACATTTTAACATTGACGTAGGCGCTTGGGAGAGCCTCGCTCAGGATAGAACAGCATGGCGTTACAGCATTAGAACGGGAGCACTAGCGGCGGAAAAATTCAGACAAGATACTGCAAGACAGAAGCGGACACGTAGAAAAGAAAAAAACATCTCAACCTCACACAGATACCTTCTATTGTTGTCAATTCTGCAAAAGAACATTTTGTGCGCGCATTGGACTTGCTAGTCATTTAAAAACGCACTATTAACTTTATTATTTTATTATTTATTGTTATTATTATTATGGTTGAGTTTTTGGTCATCGTCGATCACGACGGACGACCATCATGGCAGTTTTGGAAGCACTT
This sequence comes from Meghimatium bilineatum, assembly GCA_034231615.1. Taxonomy (NCBI): domain Eukaryota; kingdom Metazoa; phylum Mollusca; class Gastropoda; order Stylommatophora; family Philomycidae; genus Meghimatium; species Meghimatium bilineatum. The sequence goes on along the minus strand of CM067320.1, from coordinate 4,601,497 downwards.
AAACATACTCCATTTGAAAATCAAGATATTCTCCACATAGCAATAGCAGGGCACAGTCTTATTTCAGCATATCCAATCACTGTGACCACGAAATGGATCCTTGGATATAGCTGTATAGCTGGAATTGAAGTCGTGGACAGATTTGCAAAAAAAGAGGCACCAAAAGGAACAAAAGAAAATACCTTGTAGCATGGGAACAGTCAAACAGATTCTTAGAAACAAAACCAAGGAAATCTATGTGGACAGATGGGTCAATGAGATGACTAGTCGAAATGTGTTTAGTGAAATAACACGACCAGACAAGATACTCAAACTCTGTAGGAGAAACTAATCCTTTAACTTTCGGTTTCGAACAGGACATGCAAGGACCAATAGCCATATAAACCGTATCAGATCCCAGCAACTAGCCATTTGTAGACACTGCTCTCATACCAATGAAACAGTGGAACACCTTACTGACTGCCATTACCTTTCGTCTGTCACGGAAAAAATACTTCTACAGACACCCTCAACAGTCAGTAACTTACTGTATGGATCACTAAGTCAACTTCAGAAGACCTGCAGTTTTTTAATAATAGCATTGTGCTGACGAGAGTAGACTTACTCAACATCATTTGTGCTGAAGAGAGTAGACTTACTCAACATATCATTTGTGCTGAAGAGAGTAGACTTACTCAACATCATTTGGGTATCGACAGCAGTAACAATATGTGGCGTTTAGATTTATCCATCTATTGTCTTTTCTCTGCTTTTGTTGTAAGGGCGTATCAGGATTGCATAAGGATCAGTTTTCGGGCTATGGCATGTTCTTGATATGCAGTAATATTGTGACATCTCAGAATGTTTGCAACTCTTCTATTCCCCTTCTTTATCTTCCTCTTGCTGTTTCCATTGGCATGTTGTGTTCTCTTACCGCTGGCCAATAAGGGTTCATTCTCATTAAGTGACCAAACCAGTTCAGTCAGTTTTTCAATATATTTGACGACGAACTTTGTTCCAGAAGTTCTTGTAATCTCTTCATTTCTCACGTGATCTCTTTCTTTTCTAAGTGCTGATTTTCTTAGACATATCATTTCACCAGTATTTAGCTTTCTCTCTTGTTCTTAACCTTTAGCAAGCTAGATTTAAAAAATACGAAACGTCTCCCTGCCACCGGATTCTTTTTTGAAAATTTGCGTTATTGATGGTGACTGTTTTGAAAATGTGATAATTTTTTGGTTCTTAGAGATATTTAAATAATATTTGCACATATAAATAAAGAATTGAATTATGCATATATTGGTGTAATTTATGTACGTGTGTGTGTGATACCAGACGTAAAGTGGTAAAGACGTTTTTCACAAAAAACATATATTTTATAACAAATAAAGAGGAAAAAAATAATTAAAAAATAACTTACCTTACTTATCGAATTCCTTGGCAACACTGTACACTAAAATCACACGCAAATCTGTTGTATTTATGTTCTTTCACTGCGAAATTATCAAAATATTGCCGGGGGAACTGTATAAAACATGTAGATTTGCAGTAAAGTCGTTCTTTGAGCTTAGGTCTAGTCATTTTTGGTGCCACTTCAACATATTCGATATCAAACCTTTACAAGTCCCCAAACCAACATGGCATTATGTATATTCACTGCTGTAAAACTAAATAACCTAATAATTCATGATTCAAGCCACAATTCAATGTTATTTTATTCAAAATACGATGAAATAAAGGTATATAAAACCGATCCACCATCATGGCATCGTACCGGTGTGCAGATGTGGTCAGATTAATTGCTCTTAAACGTTTACGAATAGCTAGCCATTCTCAACAACGATCATTTCGGAAGTGGGGGATGTACAGGCTTCGATTGCGCATGTCCCCAGCTATGTGCACGAACTGTGGTACGTGTAAATCTCACGATATCTCGTCGGATGGGGTGTGTCGCCAACGGCGCGAGCCGCTATATTGTTTTTGGCGACCGGTGTTAATATAGGCGCGGTGAAAGTTTTAAGTAAGTGTCCATGTCTGACATTGATAATACAAAGTTGGTATGAAGATTTAATTTATGATTTGACGTTTTTTTCCATCGGGATAGGTGTTAGTTAGTCGTCGTATCAAAATCACTGCAAACTGGACACATCCATAGTTGCTCCGATCTCTCATTGAGTGTATCCGCCATCACACTTCTGCTGACAGTACCAGTCCTATGCTGGTTGACCATCATTCTTCTGCGCCCTCCAAATGTTCACCTCTAGCAACACCGCATTTCAATCCCTGATCTTTAATCCTAGCCATTGAAAAGGAATCATCATCCACATTAGTCTCACTCTCGCGTGTTATATCTCTTAAGGAGTTCAAAACGTCACACAATCGCGCACGATGCCAGCTGATCCGCTCTTTCATTGCCTCGAACCCCCACATGTCCCGGTACGAAAATAAATATAACCACTTTCAAGCTCGCCTTTCTCAGGGCCTCAATCCATTGTTCGCGAACGAGACCCACTTGTACCTTCTTAATAATACTCATAGAGTCACTCAAGATGCAGACCTGCGTTACCTTCTGTGTGCGTAGCCACTCAAATGCCTTGGTCACCGCCATAGTCTCCATGGTTATACTACTCGTAGTGACCGCAAAGGCACCACTTTCCTCCTTGATCGTTTTACCTGCGCACTGAGCTGTAAAGGCCCAAGCACTGCGAACATGCCTAATTACAGATCCATCAGTGTATATAATCACATCCCCCTCTTTGGTATTCTCACTGATTAAAGCCTGCACTTCTTTCTCCACAGCTGTGGGACACCATTCTCTGCATTCCCTGCTAAGTCATATTACTACTCTCAAACAAGTTTCGAAATCTGTGGGTAGACCTATCCATTCCGCACCTGCTGCCACATCATGTAATCTGCACACGCTTTGTATTACATTCTCAGCACGTCCCATCCACGACCTTCCTCTCTTCAGTCTGCTGCCTTTAACTTTCTGTATTTCGGAATGCAACGGATAGATGTATGTTTGAAGAGTGCTGTAAGTTTACAATTTACCAAGTTTTATGTTTTGAAGAAGCTTTTTAATACTAATATTTTATAACTTACTTTTCCCTATGCACCGATATACTAATATTTTACATTTTACAATTTAATTTATTTCAGATCGCAACGGGTACCTTAAATGGGTATCGGATTAATCCGGGAAATAAAGACTGCGAGGGAGAGGAGATGGCTACCGCCCTCATTTGCAGAGCCTCTGAAATGTGAGATCGCTAACATCTCACACCCCTACGGCATTAATTAATGCTATGGGTTACTTTACTTTTTTGTGCAGCGACAAACTAATATTTTATAATTTACTTTTCCCCATACAGCGACAACTAATATTTTACAATTTACTTTTCCCCATACAGCGACAAACTAATATTTTACAATTTACTTTTCCCCATACAGCGACAAACTAATATTTTACAATTTATTTTTCCCTATGTAGCGACATAATTTGTATTCAAGATCTACATTACTGTCTAATATGTCGTGTAAACCACGAATATGTCGTGTAAACCACGAATATGTCATGTAAACTACGAATGTCATGTAAACCACGAATATGTCATGTAAACCACGAATATGTCATATAAACCACGAATATGTCATGTAAACCACGAATATGTGTGCTTCCAAATTTTATTGTAATGTATTCTCAGTCTACAAATATCTTCAAACTGAACAATAGGAGAAAATGATGGACATATATCGGGCATGTACTTAGAATGAAAGAAAACATACTATGAACAAGATGAACAAGAAAACAAAAGGAAGACCAAAATAGATTATTCACAGAACAATCATCAAAGAGGGTATGACTATGGTCCTCAACAACATGGCAAGAATTACATACAGTAACATCACATCGCTTGCACTGGAGAACTCTGGTTTCTGTCCTATCTACCGTATTCGGCACTGAAGATAGATTAGAGAGGCAGACAGACAGACAAATAGACAGACAAATAAATAGATAGATCTATCTATTCAATTCTCTGCAGTGCGGGGAACTATGTTGCATCATGGGAGACATGGGCTTCCACAAACATCTAATATCTTATTGAAACACTATGCCATGAACAACAAGCAGCAGTAAGAGTGGAGGGAGAAACATCAGACTGGTTCGCTGTTGATAGTGGAGTGAGACAGATGTGTACTCTATCCCCTTATCTTTTTCACATCTATGCAGAGAATATAATGAGAAATGTAAGAGAAGAACTAGAGGAAATTGAGTTTCATCCATTAAATATCGGTAGGTAAAGTAAAAAGTAAAGTAACCCATAGCATTTATTAATGCCGTAGGGGTATGAGATGTTAGCGATCGCACATTTCAGAGGCTCTGCAAATGAGGGCGGTAGCCATCTCCTCTCCCTCGCAGTCTTTACTTCCCGGATTAATCCGGTACCCATTTAAGGCTGGGTCGACCCTAGAGCCGTTGCGATCTGAAAAACATTTCCGCCTCAACTGGGGAATGAGCTCAGGTCCACTCATATGCGAAGCCAGTGCGCTAACCACTGCGCTAGCGCGACTCCCATAATCCTATCATTGGTAGGTACAAGATTTCAGAAATAAGATATGCAGACGACACAGTCCTCCTTAATGCACATCTCGAGGGACTGAAACAGCTAATTACTGCAACAAAGAAATACAGCAGATACAAAATCTATATCTAAACGTACAGAAAACAAACCTTAGTGGCAGCAGACAAAACAAAGATCAAACTAATAAACAAAATAGATAATATAGAAATTGAATGTTTAAGAAAATGTGAATATCTTGGAGCAAATATAAACAGTCCCGGAGATTGTTCAATTGAGAATAAAAGAAGACCCACAATTGTAACACTCAAATTAACACAAATGAGAAAGCTATGGTAAAATAGTAATAACGACAATAAATTATAAGATCATGTGTTTTCCCAGAGGCAAAATATGAATAAGAGACTTGGACTTTAAACAAGATAATCTCCACAAGGATGAATTCATTTAAAAAAAAGTGCTACAGAAAGATCCTACGAATATACGAGTATTTCACGACGCAGAAAAAGAACATCGAAATTTTGGTATTACTGAAACTAAATGAAGGGTGGCCTCTAAATACCATCATACGAAAGAAGCTACAGTATTTTGGACACTTAAAGATATGAAATTGAAGATATGAAATTGAAGATATGAAATTGAAGATATGAAATTGAAGATATGAAATTGAAGATATGAAATTGAAAGACTGATTCTGAACAGCAGAGTACCAGGGAAGAGATAAAGATCACAAAGACAATGGACCAGCAGCATCGAAGAATGTATGATCATGTCTCTGGCCAACGCAAGCCTACTTGTCCGGAACAGAGAGGCGTTCAGAGTATCCACGATAAGACAATGTTCTGGAAAGAATGTGTCGCTCTCCAACGATTTATATGCTTAAGTATCCTCTTCGCCAAGGTACGCGAGTCTGTAACTGATTTCATCTCTTCCTGCGGTATTCTTCTCCAGTTCCTTTTTGAATCTACTACTCTCATCTTTCCTGTTGGTTCAAGTCCAGAGCTTTACTGGCTAAGCTATCACTTTTCTTTCTGAGCGTGTGTCCTATCCATCTCAACTGTCTATAAGATCTCTAGGCTACCTCCACTGACCACTGTCCGGGTTAGGTTAAGGAAAATCTATGTAGCTACTCTCTCCTTTCAAGCGCAAACGTTATTATTCCCAATTCTTGTTATATTAGAGCTTTACAAAAACATTTTTAAAATGGTGGTCGTGGTTCTGGTAATCCAGTCGCAACGGCCTCAGAGGTATTAACACCCGGGCACTAAAGTATTCCAACGGAAAATATACATACTAATAAGCTGTGCCATCCCTGTTTAGTCAAGGCCGGAAAGGAGAGTAGAGAATAGAAACACAATTTTTTGTTATGCACGTAATAAGAGGTGACTAAGAAAGTGTTGGGGGGGGGGTGGAATTGACTATCCCATCACATAACAGGTCATAGTGACACAGAAGAAATGCTGAAGTCAAATGTGTTAGGTCGAAAAGTGCAGTTATCACAGCCAAGCTATAAACCATGACAAAACGACTTTCGTTCTCTGGACTGTCAAGAAAAAAAATCTGTCAATACTACATTTTCCCGTTGAGGTGTTGCAGGGAGGCGATTGAATAGTTGGTTCTCTGGACTACATGGTGATAATCAATGGGAGCCGCGTAGCGCAGTAGTTGGCGCACTGGATTCGCATATGAGTGGTCCTGGTTTTATTCCTCAGTTGAGGCGGAAATGTTTTTCAGATCGCAACGGCTCCCGGGTCGACCCAGCTTTAAATGGGTACCGGATTAATCCGAGAAGTAAAGAGTGCGAGGGAGAGGAGATGGCTACCGCCTTCATTTGTAGAGCCTCTGAAATGTGAGATCGCTAACATCTCACACCGCTACTGCATTAATAAATGTTACAATACATTATGATGATTATCTGCAGGAGTTTGAGAACGAACACAGAAGAAGAAGAAGATTCCTTGTGATGCGCACGGAAACATTCTGAATGTATCAACACCGGAAGACGTCTATGGGACAAGAAGAAAACAAGAGGGAAAGTTCACCGAATACTTCACCTGTGTATTGTGGTACTTCACCTGTGCGTTGTTGTCTTTATTTCCGGTTTAGTTCACAAAGAAATGAATAACATATGGAAGGTCAAAGTTCATAACCAGTCGAATTTTGTGTGTGAACTGGTACAGCGGCAAAACGAGATTTACGGAGCGTTAGATGTTGGTACTTCGTACATGCTATTGTCGGTTGTTCTGTGTCCTAATAAGCGCAACCGTAAAACAAACCCGTATCTGAAACAGAGGTTTATTGATTCTTTACGTGATGGAGGGACGTTTTAATCTTTTAGGCTGTTGGAAAAAGTCTCCAACTTTACTTAGGCAGCCAAATGTTTGTTGACAGAGAAATAAATACACGCATAGCAGTTGCAACTAGCACGTTCACTAAACAAACTAATATCTGGAAATCAAGAGATCTAGGAAGAAACACCAAGCTAAAGATATTCAACTCCTGTATTGTCTCAGTATTAACATATGAAAGAGAAAGCTGGAAATCAACTCAAGCAACAGATCAAAAATTAAACAGCTTCGAAAACTAATGTCTCCGGAAACTGATGAACATAAAATGGGGCGATTTCGTCACAAATAGTGATTTAAGAAACAAAACACACCAAGAATATATTTCAAATGTCATAAGAAAACGCAAATGGAAATACCTGGGTCATGTTTTAAGACTAGATATAAACAAAATAAACAAACAAGCCCTACGTGGACATCTGAGGGTAAAAGAAAATGAGGAAGACCTAAAACAACACTAAAAAACACCATACTTAAAGAAAGGGAAATAACAAGCTGCAAGAGCATACAAGAACTAAAACTGCAGGCAGCGGATCACAACATATGGAGAATCAAAACCTCTGCGCTATGTACCGCTTTCGGCACGAAAGGAACTAACTAAGATGTTGGTACGGATGTTTGAAAGTTATGTTTTCGTATTGACGTTTCATGTACGCAGCGGATAGAGTGTGTTTTTCTGATGTACGTCGTATTGAGAATAGGCTGTGCGAGGCAGGAAGTGCTTGGACGGTGGGGAGGGATGGCTGGGAGTGCAAGCTGAACAAGGAAGTGTTGTATTGCGATAGACTGTCGGCCTTGCTTGGAGTGGGACAAATAAAATTGACGAAGGATAATACTAACATCAGCTGTCCTTTATTTTGCTTAGATAAAAAAATAGACAATGTAACAAAATAACTGGTAAGAAATGTTGACAGATGAGGAGGTTACTGACGAAGTTAGTTTGTGTGAATATTCAGCCAACCGTTATCAAAGCACGAGAATGGTAGGGGAGAATAAAATATTGCTAAAAACTGTTCGTTTAAGAAGGGATGCGTATAGAATAGAATATTCTGGAGGAGATTGTTGACTATTGACCAGAGATTATTGAGTGGCGCAAACTAGAGCAAAACTATAATAGTGGGAAAACATTTGTGGACAAAAGCGGGAATACACATGCGTATTCAGCAAGATTGAGATACAAAGATACGTCCAAAAACGTGAAAATAACGGATTGTAATCAATCTTGAGTTATCCGTTGTTCAGTCACCAGCAACTAAGTAACAGCTAGCCGTGTAGCGAAGGATTAATCGGGGAACTGTCCATGTAGCCGGACATGGTTTCTCGAACTCTATAGTTTTGTCAATAGGAATGTTGGAGTGCAAGTTGTACAACGTAGTGTGTGGAGAATTCGTCGCATATTGGATTTGTTAGAAGCTCCTATGTTATTATAAAGTGTTAGAGGGAATATTGTAAATTCTAGTGTTATAGATAGAATATCAGAATTAGGAGTGGGCAGGTGGAGGTTGTGATAAAGGTTTATATATTAGAAGTAAAATAGAAGTAGAAAGGTTATTAATCTGTTTATAGAAATTGAATAAATTAGTCAGGTATTTGTGTAGGTCGTCGAGAACGTGACACCATGTAGGGTCATCTTTGATGAAATTGTTTTTAAAACAATATAATTTCCCCAGAATATGAAATAGTCTAATGGTTTGGCCAGAGAGAGAAAATGTCACACAGTGATGAAATTCGAGATAATGAGAAATCTCTCCAACGAAATATTCGTCTTAGAATAGAGGTAGGGAAAGTGAGAAGTTATATTGTCAATCGTCGACGTGTGCTCAATGCAGCAGAGCATTGGAAATATTGCGAGTGTGTACTACCCACCACCGAGGACTTCGTTTAGTCATTAGTTAGGTTTCAGAGAGGTTGTTAGATCTCTCCAACGTGATTGATCGCCCAGTGTTATAGAATGATGTATTTTGGCATTTTGCGTTAACCAAAAGGAGTGCTAAATTTACAGAGATATTATTGGAAGCTTTGTCGATGTAAATTGTCGTATTTTTATGAAGTCTTACTAGAGTTCTAGAGTTCCTGCCTTTTTCAAGCTTTATCTACCAGAGTGAACCCGTGTCACGGTTTACTCATCTTTCCAGCTTAATTTTCATCGCAGAGGACGTATTTTTAGTTCTTTTTGTTGAAACTGCGGCGTAATTGTATGAGTCTTACCAGAGTTCTCACCTTTTTGAAGTCTTATTTACCACGTCGAGCATGTAGGGTTACTCAATTTTCAAGTCTGTTTCTGGATACAACCAGTCGGAGGACTTAAATGTGGATGAACATGTTGTCTTTTATTGAAGACCCAGTCAGTCTTGGGAACAATCGTCTTCGGGAGTGCGAGATGCCAGTTTTCAAGCCAATGGGATGGCTTAGTGAATAAACTGTGAAGACTGCGCTATCAAAGTCACACCCCTTGCTAAACTGTGTAAACTCACTAGCCAATGAATGCGCTGAGTTTATGAACAGTGAATACTACGTTTTCAATGTCACCACCAACTTTATTTTCGATCTTATTTGGATAGCCGAACCAATCATATAATTAACATCGACAAATGAAAACTATTGCCTGGAAGGAATGTTTATAGTGACTGTCAATCCAATTTTGAACAATTTGTTTGTGTGATAATTAGTCAAGTCGGATAGCTGGGGGCGGACCCTTTGATTTGATGTTAGAAACAATAGGCGGTCAACCAATAGCCAGAAAATCAACTACAGCATTTCCTGTGAGTATAAAAACTGAAAGAATGTGTTATATGTCATAACATAGATTGTTCTCACGTAATTTATGTCCATGAAAGAAAGTTGTTATTAAAGATATCTATGTGTAATACAGTTTCGTTTCTTTTAGAAGTTAAGACTTTAGTTCAGGTTTCAGATGGGACCAGCCTCTTTTAGAACACAGTCGCACAAACGAACATCAGAAGAAGTTTTAACATCAACATCAACAGAAATTCCATATTTGTAAACACTGTACAGAGAAGTAAGAAAATGAACTACGGATTATAACATTAACAAAACAACAACTAAAGAATACAACCACTATGGAAGAGTTGTAAATTGATACAACATTACCAAAGAAGTTATACTGTAACAGTTAATTGCTGGAGAGTTCGTGAAAGAGCTTTTCTACCAAATCCTTTTATATTTATCCATTATAATATTCAAACGCCCGTGTGTTGCCGAGGCCCGAAAGGGGAGCAAAGAATAGCAACACTGTGTACCTTCCACGCATGTCGTAAAAGGCGATTAAGGAGGTTATGGGATGGAGTTGGCTGTCCCATCCCATATACGGTCAGTGATCCAAAGCCATGCTGAAGTCGGATGTGTTAGGCCGAAAGGCACAGATATCGCAGCAATGCTGGAAACCATGACACAACTCATTCCGTTCTCTGGACTACATCCTGCTAATCTACAGGAGTTTGAGAACGAACGCAGAAGAAGAAGAAGAAAAATATTCAAAAACTTGCATCATACATATTACTGTATAGAACAAACAAACGACATAGACAATAAAAATAGAGAGATTGAAGATAGGAAAAACTACGTCGCCCTCCACATTTTTACAGAATATTTTCTGCAACGTGGGGAGTATCCCCCGGGAAGACAATTAAAATTTGTTTGGGGGGACAATTGGAAAATTATGTATTCATCAGCGATATTGTAGTTTTTTTTACTCTTATAGTGAAGGGGAATCGGACACCGTCAGGTGTTTTGAAAGGCTGTGATGATTGCTGTTCACAATATGTTACGTGATTCAGACTAGACAATATGTGTGTTACGTGATTAATACTAGACAATATGTGTGTTACGTGATTAATACTAGACAATATGTGTGTTACGTGATTAATACTAGACAATATGTGTGTTACCTGAATAATACTAGACAATATGTGTGTTACGTGATTAATACTAAACAATATGTGTGTTACGTGATTCAGAATAGACAAGTACACATCATCATTGTCGCATCATCAATAATGTTGTTGTTCGTCCGTCACATGATTATGGTGACCATTTGTTACATCCATATTTGAATTTCAGTTAGAGGCGTCCTTGATTATGAGTTTGTGCATGGCAAATATACATTATTCTTGCCGCAAATATCCATGGATCCTTTCCCGAAGAGATAAATACGGTACTTGTCGTTGCTCGATAAAAAAAAAACTAAACAGAAGGGATCGGTGGCATGAAAGAGTTTGAGAAAAGCTCTGCGTTGACAAGCGCCACAAAGTATTATATGGTCACGTATTAAGGCTTGTTTTTATTCTGCTCGTGTCTTCTATTAGCGACATTTACGTCCAAAACACTAATTTCTTTGTATCAACCAACAATTGTCGTTATGACAATCCTCGCCTACCCATCCTTCTATTTATAGCTGTTATTTCCGGGTCCTGTGTTAAATTTTATACGTCAGCCATAAATGGCTGACAGACACATTGAGAGACAAGCAATAAAGAGTTAGAAAAGTTCTCTTTATCACTTCTTGCAAGAGTGTAAATTGTCAATAAATGTTATTAGATTGATCACATCTCACAAAGATGCCTTTAAAATTAGGTTAGCGGATACATAGAATCAATATCTTTTATTTATCACCCCCTTCACTAATGGGTTCTAGAAATGTGGTTAGCTCACGTTGTGAATCGATTTTTCATTGCATTGATACTTGTCTAACTCGAATACCGTATTGTCTGTTTGCTAAACAATAACGAGCAACATCCTCTTTGACAGTTATTAGACTTACGTGCTTTTCATTGAAATCTTTCTTCTAGGAATATTAATTATGGTGGACAATATACGACCAACCAGCCAAATACGACCAACCAGCCAAATGCGACCAGTCAGCCAAATATGACCAGTCAGCCAAATACGACCATTCAGCCAAATACGACCAGTCAGCCAAATACGACCAACCAGCCAAATACGACCAGTTAACCAAATACAACCAGTCAACCAAATACGACCAGTCAGCACAAATACAACCAACCAGGCAAATACGACCAACCAGCCAAATACGACCAGTCAGCCAAATGCGACCAACCAGACAAATACGACCAGTCAGCCAAATACGACCAGTCGGCAAAATACGACCAGCCAGCCAAATACGACCAGTCAGCACAAATACAACCAACCAGGCAAATACGACCAACCAGCCAAATACGACCACTCAGTCAAATATGATCAACCAGCCAAATACGACTAGTCAGCCAAATACGACCAACCAGCAAAATACAACCAACTAGCCAAATACGACCAACTAGCCAAATGCGGAATACCAGCAAAATACTGCCAGTCAGCCAAACAAAACCAACCAGCCAAACACGACCATTCAGTCAAATACGACCAGCAAGCCAAATACCACCAATCAGCTAAATACGACATTATAGCCAAATACGACCAGGCAGTCAAATACGACCAGCCAACCAAATACGACCAGCCAGCCAAATACGGCCTGCCAGTCAAATACAACCTGACAGCAAATACGATCCTTCAGTCAAATTGGACCTACCAGCGAATACGACCAACTAGTCAAATAGGATATAACAGCCAAATGCGAGTCACACCAATTTGTTAAGGACCGCCAACAGCTTTAAAAATACTTCTGTGTTTGTTCTCAAGTGGAGCAGATTAGCGAAATATAGTCAGGGAACATGTTGTGCCATGGTTAGCGAAATTTTGTCAGGGAACATGTTGTGACATGGTTAGCGAAATCTAGTCAGGGAACATGTTGTGCCATGGTTAGCAAAATCTAGTCAGGGAACATGTTGTGTCATGGTTAGCAAAATGAGGTTAGGGGAACATGCTGTGCCACGGATTACAGATCAGATGCGATATCAATGCATTTAGGGCCTGACATATCCGACTATATCATGGCTTCTGGATCACTTTGATCCTCTATGGGATGTGACTACCAGCTCACCCCTTAAACCTGCATAGTCGCCTACTGCGACATATATGACTGGTAATGGCGTCACTATTCTGTGCTTCCTACCTGATCCCGTCAAGAGACGTTTATGCTTTTTTTCAGTTATAATATTTCAGCTATAATATTTCAGCTACAATATTTCAGTTATAATATTTCATCTATATTATTTCGACTATAGTATTTCAGCTATAATATGTAAGCTATAATAGTTTAGCTATGAAATTTCAACTATTAGCTATTACATTTCTGCTATAGCTTTTCAACTATAACTTTACGCTTTAATTTTCCCGCTATACGTTTTCAGCAATACTTATTCAGCTAGTATTTTACAGCTATAATTTCTCAGCTATAATTTTTCAGCTACAATTTCTCAATTTCTTCTGATCATATTTCTTTGCTTCAACATTTTTCTTTTATCAACTTGGCTGGATGTGTGTCGACTCCGCAAAGTAATTCACTGAGTGCTCTCTACGGTTTCTTGTTTTCTTGTATTTGTTTGCATAGTCGATTCATCTTGATTGCAATTTGATGTATAGTAATTGCTACTCAACTGCCACATTTGAACAATTGGAGTTCAGCAGCAGTGTACTAACTCGGTAACATCTTTGTGTTCAAGAAATCGCACATTTACGTTTTACTACTTGTCTTTTCTTATTAGTTATTATATACTTCTAGATTGTTAAAATTCGATTAATGGTCGCACTTCCATGGGGACCTTCGAGTTCATCGTCTTTCTCCAATAAGAGGCCTAGTATAGTATCCTGCGCTTGATAAAGATTATTAAGTATGCACGTCAATGTTAGATAGAACAGACATGCAGATAGATATATAGATAGAAAGAAGACAGACAGATAAATAGATGTGGATGGACAGACATAAGTAGAGACAGACAGACAGACAGACAGACTGACAGACGGACGGACAGACGGATAGATAGATAGATAGATAGATAGATAGATAGATAGATAGATAGATAGATAGATAGATAGATAGATAGATAGATAGATAGATAGATAGATAGATAGATAGATAGATAGATAGATAGATAGATAGATAGATAGATAGATAGATAGATAGATAGATAGATAGATAGATAGATAGATAGATAGATAGATAGATAGATAGATAGATAGATAGATAGATAGATAGATAGATAGATTGATAGATTGATAGATAGATAGATAGATAGATAGATAGATAGATAGATAGATAGATAGATAGATAGATAGATAGATAGATAGATAGATAGATAGATAGATAGATAGATAGATAGATAGATAGATAGATAGATAGATAGATAGATAGATAGATAGATAGATAGGTGAATGGATGAATGGATTGATTAATGGATGGATTGATTAATGGATAGATAGATATTAGTATCCTTAAAAGTGTCAGAAAACAAAATTCCACAAGAAATCTCTGTTTTTATATTGTTCCGTAAACAAATGGATCTAGCCGTGTTGTCATGGCAACAATAATTTCCGATGCATGATGTAACATTGTAAATCACAAACCTACAAGAGTTATGGATGTCGGTGAGAGTTATTACCCTTGTGCGGCCGCACGAAATAACTAAATTGTGCTTTACATTTGAAATACAACATACTTGTACGCATGCGCACTTGCTACACATGTTTAGGTTACCGTATCATGTATAAATATAAAAATATATGAAATGTTCGTGTGTGAATATTTGCCTATTGCCGTGTTTCTCAACGTGGGGCCCACGTCCAACAGGGGGGGGGGGGCAATTTTACTATTGGGGGGGGGGGCAAGTCGAACAAGTATTAATTAGGCTTCATTTAGAAAATAGTTCAATTATTGAATATATTTTTAAAAATATGTTTGTTACATAGTTGGAGGAGGTGTTCTCAGAATTTTAGAAAGAAAAAAAGGTGACGGAAACACTGGTCTAATGGGTACTTCTGTCCGCACGGAGCAAACAGTTGAAAATAAACTTGAAGGCACACAACAGGGTTGCCATATTGGGCACTTTATAACTAAATTCTCTAATTTGGCCACTTTTTAAAAAAAAACTATTTAAAAAAAACTACTTACCACAACATGTATTTACATCATATGTAGCCATTTTGGTCAATTTTATCCTTTTTTTAAAACATGTCTACTGTACTGTATTTTCTTGCTTACGTTTGGCTATAATTTGCGTGGCAGACTCTTTTGTTGATATTACAAATGAATAAACTCTGCCTATTCTACTTATATATAAATATAGAATGAAAAGTAACATGTAATAAACAGATATTTAATCATACTTTTCTCAGGAATTAAAAGTGGACATTGCTACAGTAAGACCTGATACAGAAAACAATTTGAACGAAAATGTTATAGGTAGCAAGCAGCACTAGATAATAGTTGTGATAACAATTGAACTGACAATATAATGATTACATAGTAAGTATGTAGTAGAGTAACCCATAGCATTAATTAATGCGTAGGGGTGTGAGATGTTAGCGATCTCACATTTCAGAGGCTCTGCAAATGAGGGCGGTAGCCATCTCCTCTTTCTCGCAGTAATTACTTCCCGGATTAATCCGGTACCAATTTAAGGCTGTGTCCACCCGGGAGCCGTTGCGATCTGAAAAACATTTGTGCCTCAAATGGGGAATGAACCCAGAACCACTAATTTGCGAAGCCAGTGCGCTAACCACCGCTCTACGCAGCTCCCTATTAGTAGACAACCCAAAAAAAAAGGAATATGTATATTTTTACAATACACAAAACGTGTAAGTATAAATTCACTCAAAATTAGATGGCGCGTGTAATGGTTGACAAGACAGTCAATCTTTTTGAGACAGTCTCATCATGACATCAACTACTCTATGACTGCATAACAGGCTGTCATTGGAATCATGACATCCACTACTCTATGACTACATAACAGGCTGTCAGTGGAATCATGACATCCACTACTCTATGACTACATAACAGGCTGTCAGTGGAATCATGACATCCACTACTCTATGACTACATAACAGAGAAACAAAGTTACAACTACTAAGAAGCTACATCTTTGCATTGGCGACGGTTGTGAGTTGTGGGTAATGACATCGACAATGGAAAATAAATGATCTGTATTCGAAATGAAATGCTATAGAACGGGCCTAAGAATATCATGGACAGAAAAAGTCATTAACGCAGATGTCCGCAAAATTCTAAACATAGAAGAGGATTGGCTCATCAAAACTATCCAAAATACGCAAACATACATATTTCAGAGAAAGACACAATGTTGTGGAAAGATTAATCATTGAGGGGAAAGTTCTAGGGAAGAGAACAAGAGGCAGACCAAGACTACGATGGATACATGACATTGAAGAACTTCTGAACATGACACTGGAAGAAGCTGGGCAGCTCGCACAGAAATGTGAGGCTTACAGAGTGGCAGTGAGGGCGGCGTTCTGAAAGTGACACATCAAATAGAGAGAGCGTGTATGGAACTATTAAAGAATGAAACAACATGATTCCATGGAACTAGTGAGGAATTAAAAAATCATGATTATACGGAACTAATGAAAAATGAAATAGCATGATTTTTACCGCAGTTACCATTCTCTCTGCCTGTTTAGTAGCCCCCGACAACCAAATTGATAAACTATATCTTATAATAAATATACAAAATACATAAACAAAACACCTATTCAAAATTACAGAAAAACCTTTTTGTAGTAATGAATATACACTTTCAATTTCAGCTTACCATGAATTGAAAATAAAGGGCGATAATTAGATTTTGATTTTCTCTTCGTTTTCGTTTTCTCTTGCTAAGAATTTAATATTTGAGATTAAACTCTGTTTACTGTACATGAGATTAAACTCTGTTTACTGTACATGAGATTAAACTCTGTTTACTGTACATGAGATTAAACTCTGTTTACTGTACATGAGATTAAACTCTGTTTACTGTACATGAGATTAAACTCTGTTTACTGTACATGAGATTAAACTCTGTTTACTGTACATGAGATTAAACTCTGTTTACTGTACATGAGATTAAACTCTGTTTACTGTACATGAGATTAAACTCTGTTTACTGTACATGAGATTAAACTCTGTTTACTGTACATGAGATTAAACTCTGTTTACTGTACATGAGATTAAACTCTGTTTACTGTACATGAGATTAAACTCTGTTTACTGTACATGAGATTAAACTCTGTTTACTGTACATGAGATTAAACTCTGTTTACTGTACATGAGATTAAACTCTGCTTACTGTACATGAGATTAAATTCTGTTTACTTTACATGAGATTAAACTCTGTTTACTTTACATGAGATTAAACTCTGTTTACTTTACATGAGATTAAACTCTGTTTACTGTACATGAGATTAAATTCTGCTTACTGTACATGAGATTAAACTCTGCTTACTGTACATGAGATTAAACTCTGCTTACTGTACATGAGATTAAACTCTGCTTACTGTACATGAGATTAAACTCTGCTTACTGTACATGAGATTAAACTCTGCTTACTGTACATGAGATTAAATTCTGTTTACTTTACATGAGATTAAACTCTGTTTACTTTACATGAGATTAAACTCTGTTTACTTTACATGAGATTAAACTCTGTTTACTTACATGAGATTAAACTCTGCTTACTGTACATGAGATTAAACTCTGCTTACTGTACATGAGATTAAACTCTGCTTACTGTACACCCATCATTTGAATATAATTGCTATAGACGGATACTACAGATGGGCGATATATATCGTATAACAAATGCATATGTCAGTTATAACATAAGCATGCACTCAGGATTCTAAAAGTCACAACAATATTTAAACCACGAAAACTGATACAGCTTGCGTCACCTGACACTTCTCCGCGTCTAAAACAATCTTGGTGGATATAATGAGGGCAGTAGTGAATCTAGACAGGGGCATCGCAATCCTCAGGGGAGGAACAACTCTGGATTTAGCTTATGTAGAGGAAGAACGTGTCGGAGCAGGAGGTTGCCCAATGTTCCAAAATATCTATTTCAGCGCTGTGTGCAAGAAGAAGCAATTGACATAGAAATCTTGGATTGACAGCGTCGAAGAATTGACATACGTATTGACATTTATATTGACATATGAATTGACATATGTATTGACATATGAATTGACATATATTACCATATGTCATTGAAATATTTTTCTTCTTCTTCTTCATCGTTCTTCAATCAGATATCAGGTTACAGCACCAATAGCTTCAATGAATTGTGTGATTCGCTTCAGGTCATCCATGGAACCCCTCAAGTCTGGAAGCAGTGCCGTCTCAGAAGACCATATTTTCTCCCTCTCTTCTTGGTAGAGTTGACAGGCATGAAGAATGTGTTCTGCAGTATTGAAATATGAATTGACACATGAATTTATGTATGTGTTGACATATGAATTGACATGTATTGACATATGAATTGACATGTATTGACATATGAATTGACATGAATTGACATATGAATTGACATATGTTGACATATGAATTGACACATGTATTTACATATGAATTTATGTATGTGTTGACATATGAATTGACATGTATTGACATATGAATTGACATGTATTGACATATGAATTGACATGTGTTGACATATGAATTGACACATGTATTGACATATGAATTTATGTATGTGTTGACATATGAATTGACATGTATTGACATATGAATTGACATGTATTGACATATGAATTGACATGTGCTGACATATGAATTGGTATATATATTGACTACTTCTTCAACTAACGCATCTCAGTTTTGCATTTTTGCTTCCTTCGTCAGATCTTGATAAGTCTTCAGCGGTTTTTCTCATCATATCCTCTGACGTCTTTTGCTCTCTATGCCGCTTCTACGTGTGTCTTCTCTTCTTCTGACATTTTCTAGCCAGTATCTTTTTATTGATCAATGCGGCTAATTGATAGGAACGTAGTCAAACGGTGGTCTAAAATTCAAAAACTCTCCACCCTTTTCGATTTTTCACATAAAAGGTTCTCAAATTATTATTCAAAACAGAGAATTGACAGAAAAATAGACATGAATTGGCTTTTATACTTAGGTAAACCCATCTAAGGAAACGTATCTACTGCCCTAGGTGCTATCGAAAATTAATGGGTTTCTTTTACTTTCTACAATAGAATCCAATTCAAAGTAAACATGTATCTCGGATATTGAGTTGAATTCTTTGTTTTAGTTCCGTTGCCGTGACAGCAATTACAAGCGATGCAATTTTACATTACTCGTTGTTGTGACCAGAGTTTTCATCATTCTAAACCAGAAATTATATTCACATTGATCAGCGACATTATAAAATGGCCAACAATATTTTAAAGTTTAGCAGTGAGATATCCAAAATGGTAACCCTTACAATTTCAATGTATTAAGAGCTTTTACTGTGGCAATATTTCATTGATCACCCATTTCAAAACACCCCCTTATGCTTGTGTATTTTTTCCCCCTTTATTGTGACATCCTGTTCGTGTATAAAGGGTGAAATGATAAATTATGCATGGACATGCAACTTGCCTGCGACTCATTGATCGCTGTAAATGTTATAATTCGTAACAGCAACGAGAAGCAATATTTGTTTGTCTCTCACTGAAGTAGAAACTATTCAGTTTATGATTGTCCATTATATTTGTTGTTTTTCTTACCGGTACTCTTTTTATTGAACTCCTTTTTGTTCGCTTCTGATCAACCCTGATGATTGGTTACGATGATTGTTTAATTATTATTTCAGATGATTGTTTTAGATGATTGTTATAGACGATTGTTTCAGATGATTGTTTCAGATGATTGTTGATGTTAATTATTATTCTTCTTCTGTGATCAGTTTCCTGTGCTCAGAAGTCTATATAGGCAGGAAGAAATGTTCCCATGAATTCAGTCGTCAGTAGGATGTCCTCATGAATTCAGTCGTCAGTAGGATGTCCTCAAGAATTCAGTCGTCAGTAGGATGTCCTCATGAATTCAGTCGTCAGTAGGATGTCCTTATGAATTCAGTCGTCAGTAGGATGTCCTCATGAATTCAGTCGTCAGTAGGATGTCCTCATGGTGCACCACAGCTTCATTTGGTGGACCAACTCGAGGCTGAGTCCGAAGATCCTCCCGCCTGGTGATGAGCTACTGCGGCAGTCCCACTTCGTGTAACGAATCCGAGCATAGCCATTAATTATATAGTAGGTACATGATCCATTTCCATTGCATGGTACCCACACATGTATACCCTGACATGTTCCATTTCTACTGTTGGGTACCCACACATGTATACCCTGACATGTTCCATTTCTACTGTTGGGTACCCACACCCGCTGATATTTTCTGTTTCCATTGCTGGGTACCCACACATGTACACGCTGATATTTTCTGTTTCCATTGCTGGGTACCCACACATGTACACGCTGATATTTTCTGTTTCCATTGCTGGGTACCCACACATGTACACGCTGATATTTTCTGTTTCCATTGCTGGGTACCCACACATGTACACGCTGATATTTTCTGTTTCCATTGCTGGGTACCCACACATGTACACGCTGATATTTTCTGTTTCCATTGCTGGGTACCCACACATGTACACTCTGATATTTTCTGTTTCCATTGCTGGGTACCCACACATGTACACGCTGATATTTTCTGTTTCCATTGCTGGGTACCCACACATGTACACGCTGATATGCCCCATCTTTGGTGGGATGTTGATTGTTCATGATTGTTCATGATTGTTCATGATTGTTCATGATTGTTCATGATTGAAGATTATGATGACAAAGTATGCTCTGTGATGATTATTAATAAAAGCCTATTTTTCCACTGATGATTAATTATGTTCCTATTTTTCCACTGATGATTAATTATGTTCCTATTTTTCCACTGATGATTAATTATGTTCCTATTTTTCCACTGATGATTAATTATGTTCCTATTGCTCAGATATCTTCTTCTTCTGCGTTCGTTCTCAAACTCCTGCAGATTAGCAGGATGTCGTCAGGAGAACGAAATATGTTGTGTCATGGTTTACAGATTTGCTGCGATATCTGCGCCTTTCGGCCTGACACATCCTACTTCAGCATTGATTTGGGTCACTGACCCTATATGGCATGGGACAGCCAACTCAATCCCATAACCTCCTTAGTCGCCTCGTACGACAAGCATGGAAGGTAAATAGTGTTGCTATTCTTTGCTCCCCTTTTGGGCCCTGACAACACACGGACGCAGCCTTGATACGATAATGGCACCTCTCAGTCGGACACATTCGACTTCAGCATGATGTCTGTGTCACTTTGACCCTATATATGATGGGACAGTCAACAGCTAACCTCCTTAGTAGCATCTTACGACATGTATTTACGGTTAACAGTGTTACAATTCTTTCCTCCCTTTCTGTCCCGGTACACACAAAGGCGGGAAAAAGTATAATTGACGCCTCGACTACTCACACATTCACATACGCATCCACTCACACATTCATCCATTTAATTGCTCATTCACACACTCACACAGTTATCCCCCCCCCCACCGATTATCCTATTCAACCACTCACCCACTCGAATACTCACCCAATCGGCCACTTTCCCACTCAACTAGTCACCCATTCACCCACTCGACTAGTCACCCATTCGCCCACTCGACTAGTCATCCATTCCCCCACTCGACTAGTCACCCATTCACCCACTCGAATACTCACCCAATCGGTCACTTTCCCACTCAACTAGTCACCCATTCACCAACTCGACTATTGACCCATTCACCCACTCGACTAGTCACCCATTCACCCACTCGACTAGTCATCCATTCCCCCACTCGACTAGTCACCCACTCACACTCATAAACACTTACACACACTCATCCCCCTCAAGCACTCACTCACTAACACTCTCGTTAACGCACACATTTGCTCACTTATTCACTCACATTCATACCCACTCACCCACTTGCCCACTCCCACTTCCCACTTCACACTTACCACATCATCCACAGTCACTCCGTCTGACAAAGAAAACCTAACACGGTACCCCCCCCCCCCCCCACTCATTTCAAATGCCTCAATGTCGTAAACAAGGATTACTTTACTAGTCAAAGCAATTCAATACATAAAAAGTCATATTTTAAAAACCATAGGCGCACAATATCCACGAAATAGCAACCCCTTTTTGGTGCTGCTGCCAAATCATGCATGCTAATCCCCCAGCAGTCAAATTTAATGAGATTGGCATTTCTAAAATACCTGCGTTGTGTCATCTGGGTGTGACATTTGATCGAATGTTTCGCTTCAAGAACATGTTGACCATGTCATAAACAATACCCTCACAGGTCTATCAGCAGTGGCAGCTTGTGACATCCCACCACATCTACTCGTACTGATATATCAGTGACTTGTTCTTTCTAGTATAGAATACGATTGTGGCATATTCACGATTAGTTATATACGTATTGCCAGTGGCCGAAAACGGATGTGTCGGGCCATTGGCGCAAATAAAACAGCGACATAACGCATTTCCATTATCTGGACTACATCCTGCTGGAAATCTAGTAGGACCATGGTCCTGCTACATGGGAGATCCAGCAGGAGTTTGAGAATGAACACTGAAGAAGAAGAAGAAGAAGAAGATTGCCAGACTGAACTAGGACATACGCATCATCTTGGTATATATCAAGAATGCACCCAGTGTGGCGATGATATTTGTGGCGATGATATTTGTGGCGATGATATTTGTGGCGATTATATTTCTCCTCCCTTTGTGGCGATGATATTTCTTCATTCTGTGTGGCGATGATATTTGTGGCGATGATATTTCATCACCCTGTGTGGCGATGATATTTGTGGCGATGATATTTCTCCTCCCTGTGTGACGATGATATTTCTCCTCCCTGTGTGGCGATATTTCTCCTCCCTGTGTGGCGATGATATTTCTCCTCCCTGTGTGTCGATGATATTTCTTCTCCCTGTGTGGCGATGATATTTCTCCTCCCTGTGTGGCGATGATATTTCTCCTCCCTGTGTGGTGATGATATTTCTCCTCCCTGTGTGGCGATGATATTTCTCCTCCCTGTGTGGCGATGATATTTCTCCTCCCTGTGTGGCGATGATATTTCTCCTTGACTTACCCACTGTAACTGACGAAATGACGGTCTGGCGAGCTCTGGCATATTTTTTGATACACTTCACCCATTACATCGACTTCTCAATAAAGTGAAAGGCTCTAGGCTGAAATAGGGCTAATCGTGGTTGGGACAAGCAGAAGATATCATTAGACAAGTATGTGATCATATGTGCATTCATCCTGGGAAGAAGTGGAGTCTGCATGAAATAGTCATCATCATCATCATCATTAGGTGCCATGCTGTATGGCGTAGGCGATCATGGCTCTCCACAGCTTTCTATCTCCAGCATTATGTATCAATATCATTATTATTTCCTTGCCGTGCCAGGTTTTCAAACTGTCTAATATTTACTCACGTTGTCGTCCTCTGTTTCTGTTGCCTTCAATCTTGCCTGTTGTGACTATGTTCTCCAAACCTGCCTGTCTCATGAAGTGGCCAAAAAATGAAGACTATCTTTTTCTTATATTATTTATTAAGGTCCTTTTCATATTTGACTCTTTCAACACCTCATTAGTTTTTCTGGCAGTCCATAGTATTCTCAGCAATCTTCTGTAGAACCACATCTCTATTGCCTCTAATTTCCAACTTTCCAGTTTGTTTATTGTCCATGACTCGCACCGAAATGTTAGTATAGGGGTTATATAGCACTGCATAACTTTCTCACCTCTAATGACAAGTAACATTACACAATATATTTTTCATTTTTCAGAATGTTGTTTTTGCCTGCCCTATTCTGCTTCTTATTCTAATTAAAGGGTATGTTCTATGTTCTATGTTCTATGTTCTATGTAGTCATCAAACTCGACAGAAGTTACAGGAACAAAAATCCAGTGGCTGTGGATGCAGAAGTCAGGACTTCTATTTACGATAACTGCAGAAATCAGGGCTTCTATTTACGATAACTATGCAGAAGTGGCGATGGTGGCCAGACTAGCTAATTGGTCGGCCCGTTCTTTTCCCTCCACACCCGCGTGTATGGGGACAAAGATAAGCGTGAGTTTTCTTAATGATGCCCTAATTTTAGTTCTCTCTAATGACTCCACCCATCCACTACGTACATCACCTGTTTTGACTTTCATGAATCATAATCATTGAGTCACTTAATATGCACGCATGGAACTAGGTTTGCGAATCCAGCCTCGCATCTTGTTATGGCCTACGGATGTCGTCAAGAGATGGTCATGCTATACCTTTTCCATAATGTACCGTCAAATGACAGGAACGAGGAAGTTTGAGACAAATCTTCTTTTTCTTCTTCTTCTAGTTCCCAGTTTAACGTGTCTACGCAGCAAGTCTGGTTGTGTTCATGAATTTTGCTGTATTTCAAAGCAGTGCTCCAATACAGCTTTCTGTGGATATCCGTCTCTGTGGGTCTGTGCTAATCCATTAACTGTTTTTTAATGAAATGCAGTCTTGCAGGATATGTCCCACTGTCTGTGCTGCCTGCAGACATGAACACAGAAGTGATGTAACCAGTCTTAGTCTATTTAAGTGACTGTTCAGACTGCTGTGCCCTGTCCTCATGTGGAAGATCATAACCTGTTCAGCTCTGTAAAGATAGTGATGGTTGTCTTTTGGGTGATCGACTTTCCTAATATCTTTGATGGGGGTCCTCTTTTCTTGGTAGATGATTTCTTGGTATTTTTGTTTCTCTGTTGTTCCACGGGAGACTAAATATAGAGACAAATTAGAGATAACATTGAATATGGAGGCCGAACTAGTGACATTGATTTTGTGTGAACTAACTTATTCAAACACTCCTTCTTCACGCCATCATACACACGCAGTATATGTTTCACATACAGCTTAAGATGCACGTAATAAACATGTGTTACCCATATGGTTTATTGGAAGTCGCACGTCAAGAAAGGTGTAACATCGCCTTGCTGCAACACCTGTGGTTAATGAGTAGGCTGAGGGTGAGTTACTACTTCCTCCAGCAGATCATACACCTGTGAGAACACATTAAACATGACTGTGTCAGTACATGTGTACTGTGTTACATGTGTGTAGTACTGAAATTAATGAAAGGAAGATTATGAGTGTGTAACTTGGACACTCAATACAATTCTCGTATTATGAGTGTGTAACTTGGACACTTAATACAATTCTCGTATTATGAGTGTGTAAGAGGGAATCTCTCCGGAGAGTAGCTGTGGAGGTATCCTTAAGAAGGATACGATGAGGGGTTGCCGCTATTTTGCTGATATCTTCTTCTTTTTAGTTTCCCAGGGAAACAATTCGGCTGAATGATTTATTATAAGATTCCATACGGATTTTTTTCCTTGGGAAGCTAGGAAGGGGAAAATCTCCACAAAATGGTGGTGGTTTTTTATCATATCCTTAAGAATATCTGCGCAGCTAAGGGGTTAACTGACGACAGTACGAAAACATCGGTCCAAAATTAACTAGGACTTCATTGGTTACTTTTTTGGGAGGTTATTGTCGTGATTTTCGTGTCTTGATAAATACTATATTCAGTAATACTGTTACTGTTACTGTTATTGTTATTGTTACTGTTACTGTTATTGTTACTGTTAATATTAACTAACAAATAAAAAAACCAATGTACAAATTAAATAACAATATGGAAAAATACAAGAACGTTTTCCACGTTGCGGTCACTATTTATGCGGTCACAATTCATGAGGTCACTATTCATGCGGTCACTATTTATATACTTGCTGTCACATGCCAAAAATACCCAAGACCAATCAACAAAATGCACGGACATATCAAAATGGGCCTTTCATGTTATGTTTACATTATCTGTGCACAGGTCTTATACACTGGAAACCGATACAGTTGTCAATTTTTAGCAATTCAATTTGAGCAGAAATTTAGTCATTAGAAGACTTACCCACAGAATTCAGTAGAAGAATTACCCACAGAATTCAGTAGAAGAATTACCCACATAATTCAGTAGAACTACCCACAGAATTCAATAGAAGATCTACCCACAGAATTCAACAGAAGATCTACCCACAGAATTCAACAGAAGATCTACCCACAGAATTCAATAGAGGATCTACCCACAGAATTCAACAGAAGATCTACCCACAGAATTCAATAGAAGATCTACCCACAGAATTCAATAGAAGACCTACCAATAGAATTCAATCAAGCCTTTTAGGTCATGTTTCCGATTATTCCCGTGCATTTCGTTTCGAGTGGGCACTTATAATAGTAATCAACGAAATGTAGGAGCAATAATAAAAAAACGTCACTTAAGACGGCTGATCCTTCTGTTAGGTTTTATTTGGCGATTATTAGCGGGTTAATCCGTTATATTTGTGCTAAAGAGGTCGAGGGTTCGATTCTCGCTCGAGGCACAGGCACGTATTGTTTATAATGTGGATTTCTTTTTGGAGATCCCTAGGTAATTGTGGCTTTAATCTACGGAGTTACGTGCTATGAGTGGTACTCTCGATTGGGGGGGGCACTTCTTTGATAGGGACGGTCTAATATGGGGTATACCGAGTAGAATGAAGTAAATCCTCCACAATTTTTGAGCTCTTTTTATGAGCTCACTTTATTAGCAAGTTTTAGCAGGAGTGAATAATGAATGTGTCCTAAGTCGCCACCCCCAAGAACTTCCTTATACTGTCCCATAATGAATGTGACCTAAGCCTCCACCCCCAAGAACTTCCTTATACAGTCAGTCCCATAATGAATGTGACCTAAGCCTCCACCCCCAAGAACTTCCTTATACAGTCAGTCCCATAATGAATGTGACCTAAGTCTTCACCCCAAGTACTTTTTTTAAGTTCCTCTTGCGACATGCATGGCAGGGAAAATAGTGGTCGCTATTGTGTGTTTCCTTTCTGGGCGACGATTACACACGATCTGCACACACACAAACACTCACACAAACACACACACAACATAAATAACTATGACTGTAACACGCGCAGGAAGTGTCACATCGAGCCACACACACACACACACACACACACACACACACACACACACACACATTATCAAACTGTGATCCAACCACAGGCAGAAATACTTTCACCACTATCTTCTCCTTCTACTGATGTGCAGAATGTAGCCCGGAGAACCGAATACACCGTGTCATGGTTTACAGCTTAGTTGCGATATCTGCGCCTTTCGGCCTGACACGTGCGACTTCAGTATGGCTTTTCGGTAACTCTGACTCTTAAAGCGATGAGGCAGCGAACTTCACTCCAAAACCTTATTAGTCGGTTCTTACAACTTGCATTGGATGATAAAATAAACGGTGTGGCTAATCTTTACTTCTTTACCCGGACGCTGGCGATTCACCACTCTGATTCACATAACACAGAACTGACCACTTAGACAAACACACATACATATGTTGTCACTACTGGTACCACAACACAAACACCACTGCAATTACGACAACCACAAACACCAACACAATTACGACAACCACAAACACCAACACAATTACGACAACCACAAACACCACTACAATTACGACAACCACAAACACCACTACAATTACGACAACCACAAACACCACTACAATTACTACAACCACAAACACCAACACAATTACGACAACCACAAACACCACTACAATTACGACAACCACAAACACCAACACAATTACGACAACTACAAACCTCCAACCAATTACGACAATCACAAACACGACAACCACAAACACCACTACCATTACAACCATAAACACCACTACAAATACAACCATAAACACCACTACAATTACAACCATAAACACAACTACAATTACAACCACAAACACCACTATAATTACGACAACCACAAACACCACTACAATTACTACAACCACAAACACCACTACAATTACGACAACCACAAACACCACTACAACTATAACCACAATCACTACAATTACGACAACCACAAACACCATTACAATGACGACAACCACAAACACCACTACAATTACGACAACCACAAACACCACTACAATTACGACAACCACAAACACCACTACAATTACGACAACCACAAACACCATTACAATTACGACAACCACAAACACCACTACAATTACGACAACCACAAACACCACTACAATTACGACAACCACAAACACCACTACAATTACGACAACCACAAACACCATTACAATTACGACAACCACAAACACCACTACTGTTACGACATCCACAAGCACCACTATTATTACGACAATAACAAACACGCCTACAACTACCATAAACGTATTCTATTAAACTCCTCCATACACACACCCTTATTGAACTCCTACACACACACAATCTTTATTAAACTCATTCCTATTCTCCTTGTAACTTCTGTTTCACATCTGCCATCATTTGTGACTATGTGTCCAAGATATTGATAATGTTTTACTTGTTGTAGTTTCTCTCCCTGTATGTTTATGTTTATGTTTATGGTTATGTTTAGCTCGTGTTCTTCTGTTTTTCTTCACATACACATCCTCTATTATCCTCATACACACACACACACATGCCTTCAATTAAACTCCTTCACCTCAAAAATATACTTTCAAATTCCCCATTTCCTCTCATTGACACACATATTCTTTCCCTTCACATTCCTCCATCACATTCCTCCATCACACTCCTCCATCACACTCCTCCATCACACTCCTCCATCACACTCCTCTAATGACATATTCTTTCCCTTCACACTCCTCCATCACACTCCTCTAATGACATATTCTTTCCCTTCACACTCCTCCATCACATTCCTCCATCACATTCCTCCATCACACTCCTCCATCACACTCCTCCATCACACTCCTCCATCACACTCCTCCATCACACTCCTCTAATGACATATTCTTTCCTTTCACACTCCTCCATCACACTCCTCTAATGACATATTCTTTCCCTTCACACTCCTCCATCACACTCCTCCATTGACATATCCTTTCCCTTCACGCTCCTTTTCATCCACATTTTCCTCCAAATCACGTGATCAATAAGAACGATCTAGCAGTAATCCACACATTATTCACACTCAATAACTCAAGCAGGTTTAGTAACCCCTTCATTACAACATCAGCAGACATTGATACCGACTACAAGACACTATTTCAATATTGATTGTACCATGCAACGGGAAGTTTCAGAAGCCTTTCGAAGCTAGCAGTGAGGTACGTTCTACAGGGAAGATGGGATTTTGGTTACGGTTCTTATGTAGGTTGTGTAATATATAGGAGAGTATATATATATACTTAGGTTTATATATGTCGTGCTGTCTCAAAGACTTACAGGTGTTGGGGAGTGTCTGATTGAATTTCCATGCGGAAGTGCCGAGAAATCTGACAAAAGAATGCAGAAATAATGGATCCAGAATGGCATCTTTCATTTGCCTGTAACTTGGTTATATCTGAAATTCTGTCTCTTTTATAATTTTGACTGTATTTTATAAACTTGACCGTGTTTTATAATTTTGACTGTATTTTATAAACTTGACCGTGTTTTATAATTTTGACTGTATTTTATAAACATGACCGTGTTTTTATAAACTTGACTGTATTTTGTAACTCATACAAAGGTCCGTGGAATTTTCACTATTGTTTCTCTGGGGCAGTGAATTTGTATTTTCTTTTCAATAAACGGATTTCCCCCTGAGAGCAATAGCAAACTACAAGAGTAATGTGTCTAGAAATTATATTTTGGATATCAGGAGTATGATTGTGTACGACATCACACATTATACGGAATTATGATCGACATGGGACTCACAAAACATCTCACACATTTAATCGCAATAGTCAGCAGTAAAAGTGGACAGAACAATATCAGAATGGTTTAATATACAAAAAGGAGTTAGACAAGGATGCACACTATCACTGTACCCGTTCAATATCTGCGCTGAAAATATATTGAAAAATGTAAAAGATAACATGACATGTAGTGACTTTCAACCTCTTACCATCAGCGGTCAGCAGTTCTCAGAAATCAGATATGCTGGCGACACAGTGCTCTTAACAAGAAAGGAAGATGGTCTAACGCAAATGTTACTATTAAAAAAAATATAGTTAAACCTGTTTTTAAATATGAAAATAATAAAAATTGTGAAAACGGATAAATTGAAAGTGCAACAAAGAGAAAAATTGACAGTTTCGAACTAGAGGACGTAACAAATTTGCAGTATTTTGCCACAAACATAAATAGCTCAGGAGACTGCGCTATCAAAATCAAGGGAAGAATGACAATGGAAACTTGCCCAAATGAAACATCTTTGGCAAATACCAGCAGCATAGCCAAATTATGTATGATCAGAACATGCGTATTTCCAGTGACAATATACGGTTGTGAGGCTTGGACATTAAACAAAACAATAGCAAAGAGAATCGCTACTTTCGAAATGAAATGCTACAGAAAAATTTTATGTATACCATGGACAGCTAAAAAAACAAACCGAGAAGTGTCAAGATAAAAAAAAGTTGAATAAGGCTGGCTCCTTAACAACATCTTAACAAGAAAGCTGTGGTTGCTTTTTCTTGTTGTTATTTGTTGTCATATAAAGAGACATAACAACATGGAAAGATTAATAGCTGAAGGCAGAGTTAACGGCAACAGGGGAAGAAGGTGCCCACGACGACAATAGTGCAGTGATATATCAGATTGTTTAAAAATGCAAAGAAGGGAGCAAAACAAGAACAACCATATACACAAACAAACATGCACACAGTTAAAATGATGTTGAAATCTGTGAACAAAGAAAATTGTATGAACAGATGGGCCATGGGAAACACTGGGAGGGAAATCTATAAATATATGACCAACCCAAATCCTAAAGACAACATCAACCTCCTGGGAAGGAAAGACCAGAGTATCGTCTTCAGACTGTGCATACAACATGTACAGCTTAACAATCACCTGAACAGAATACAACCACAACACACTCCAGGGTGCCGGCTGTGCACTCATCCATATGAAACTGTTGACCACCACCTTTTTGAATGTCCAACGCTGGATGACATCAGGAAAATGTTTCTCCCTCCAAGGCCAGATAAATGGAACACATTATATGGAACAAAACAACAGCTCACAACGACATGCATATATCACACAATGGCATTGGGTCAAAGGGTATGAGCCCATGGACCGCTTGATCAGCAACCAACCAACCAACCAACCAACCAACCAATATGTCTCTAGCTACATCAGGTCATCTCGCCCAGCATCGTGGGGTGTTTAGAGAATCCATAACGAAGATCCCATTCTGGATCTCGTGGGAGAGGTAGGTTGCCTGATCTTCAGTAGAGTAGCACTGTCGGAAACCTGCTTGCTGTGATACCAGAAGGTTTTCACTTTCAAGGTACCACTGCATCCTAAGATTGATAATGCGTTCCATTGTTTTGCATAGACAGCTTGTGAGGCTGATGGGCCTGTAGTTGGAGACTGTGTTGCCATCTTTTCCTGATTTGAGGAGTGGTATCATTATTGCTTCTCTCCACACCTGTGGTACATTACCTGTGGACCAGCATGTGTTAAAGATCTGCAGTAGCTTTGCTCTTGCTGCAATTCCCAGGTTTCTAATCATTTCATTGGACACTCCATCAGCTCCAGGGGACTTTTTCATTTTCAATTTGTATATTGCATGCTCCAGTTCTCTCATTGTGATTGGTGCCTCCATGACTTCAGGCATAGGTTCGCCTTGTCCAATGTTTTGCTGGTTCTCTCGAACCTCCTGTTGTTTGTCTGGGCTGACTTTGACGTTATTGTCTTCTGCAAAGGAATCTGCAAAGTAATCAGCTGCATGTTTACCTGTTAAAATGTTTCTATCTTTATAAAGTGTGATCCTGGTATTATCTCCTTATTGGTATTGTACCTTCATCATTTAGTTGTTTTACAAGTTTCCATAATTTCCTAGTATCTTATTCTAGGTTCAGCAACTCTGTTTTTTCTTTCCAGCTGCTCTGTCTGGCTTGTAACTTGGCTCTTTGAAATTTAGCCTTTGTTTGCTGATATTTGTTGTGATGTTCTTGGCTAGGTCTGTTCTCAGCCCGCTGTCTAGATGTTTCCATCTCATTTTGCAGCTTTTCCAGTTCATCATTCCAGCAGGGTTTGTAGTTTTTGCGTGCCCCCCTGGGTATGGTTTTACTAGCAGCATGTAGTATACATCTATTAAATTCACTCACTGCTCTATTGATGTCTTTGTCCAAGTTCATGTCCTTAGCTAGAACACTGGTTAAATGATGGTACATTTTCCAGTCTACCCTTTTATAGTTCCACCTAGTGAGCGTGCTGCTATCCTTGGTAAATTCATTGTGGATTTCCAGAAATGCTGATCTGTGGTCACTATCTCCAAGCTGCTTTCCAACGACACGTGTGATGTTCCATTCCAAGCCTGGTGAGTGGAATGCCAGGTCTGGTGTAGAGGTTGTGTGCCATGCTCTCGTGTAGAAGGTTCGTGAGTCAGCTGGCTGGTTAATAAGGATGAGATTATTTTCATCCTGCCAGCTCTCAAGTTCCTCACCTCTCTTATCGATAGCCAGTGACCCTTGTCGATATCCAGTGACCCTAGCCAGTGACAGCCTTCCTATCTCTCGCCAGGCGACGAATTTGTATTGACTACGACGAGAGGGTTTGCCCTTCACGTCTATCTTGCACGAGGTGTTCCGCAGCCTAGTGAATGTCTCATGTAATTATACGTACTGTGTCTGTGCACATCGGGTACGGGACCTTTTCTTATTAGAGAACCTGGTTCCGATTTAGGAAAGAACTCGACAGAAGAGTTGGGCCCGGACTCGTTCTCCCGCTTGCCACAAGTGTTGTTCATCAACGTCGTGAACCCCTCGTCCAAGTCTGAATCTATACACATATTTAGGAGTGTCGAGAACTAGCATTTTGTTCTCCAGCTGAACAGTGCTTGTCACCTTGAACGCCTGTGCCTTGTGCACATCGATTTAACGGCAACAGGAACCTTTTCTCTCCGCGAGCATGGTTCCGGTATAGGAAAACCTCGACAGTAGAGTTGGGCTCGGACTAGGATCACCGGTAACTAGAAGCTTGTCTTGAGCTAACAATAATCAATAGAAGGTGGTACTGCTAGTAGAACATAAAAGAAAATAATACTCACGTGGAAGAAAGGTAATGACGACTAAAACACTACACACTATCACTAACGGATGTAAATATGGTACATATAACAAAACAAAACACAGAATATAATCTACAAATGACAATACACATGACAAAGTCGACGTTTCGGACCAATAGGCCTTTTCAAGATACGGACATAACATACAAACATTTAAAAAAACCACAAGTAGAAATTAATGCGTATCCGAGTGAAATGTGGTAGTAAGATAGATACCGGAAGCATAAGAACAGGAAGTACACAAAGACGATAATACAGGTGGAACGAGAGGAACAACACGATGACGTAACAAAGACCACTACGACCGAGAACTAGGCGAAAGAGTGGTCGGAATTGAGTCCAAATGGCTTGATGGTACCCAACTCGAAAATAAGACGATTTTCTAGAGTGTACCTAGATCTATCATCGGTGGTGCAGGATCTGATGGCAGTGACCTGAAAGTCAACGACACCATGGTGGCCATCGATGTTGAAGTGATTGACCACAGGAGTGGGTGTTCTGTGTTTGATAGCATGCAAGTGGTTACAGAAGCGGTCGCTCAGTCTAAGGCCAGTCTCACCGATATATTGCTTACCACAGCGTTTACATATGATCACGTAAATAACATTAAGGGATTCACATGTAAAGGCCTCATCGATGGAGAAACTGGCCTTGGGGAATGAGATGGAGCGCATCTGAACCACATAAGGACATGTGTAGCAACAACTGCGTGAGCACCGCACGGTACCAAAATGGGCAGGTGCAGAAGACCTGAGGTGGCTGTGGACCAAGATGTCCTTCAGATTTTTGTCGCGCCTATAGGTCACCAGAGGTAATTTGTGGAAAGCGTCACGGGTGTCAGAATCAGACTGGAGAAGGGAATAATGTTTACGGTACGCCCTCGAAAATCGTCTCATTTTCGAGTTGGGTACCATCAAGCCATTTGGACTCAATTCCGACCACTCTTTCGCTTAGTTCTCGGTCGTATTGGTCTCTGTTACGTCATCGTTTTATTCCTCTCGTCCCACCTGTATTATCGTCTTTGTGTACTTCCTGTTCGTATGCTTCCGGTATCTATCTTACTACCACATTTCACTCGGATACGCATTCATTTCTACTTGTAGTTTTTTTAATGTTTGTATGTTATGTCCGTATCTTGAAAAAGGCCTATTGGTCCGACACGTCGACTTTGTCCTGTGTATTGTCATTTGTAGATTATATTCTGTGTCTTTTTTTTGTTATATGTACCATATTTACATCCGTTAGTGATAGTGTATAGTGTTTTAGTCGTCATTCAGTAGGACTTCATTACCTGTCTTCCACGTGAGTATTATTGAGCTAACAATACTTTAGTTCCGATTTCCTTGAAACGTTTCCATTGTTTTTGCACATGACGAAACCCTCTAGAGCTGTG